>JAKSZT010053770.1:53366591-53432020 GCA_026826555.1 Tolypeutes matacus | reverse complement strand
CTTGGAAGATAATGTAGGGAAGCATCTACAGGACCTTGTAATAGGAAATGGTTTCATGAACTTCACAGCCAAAGCACGAGCAGCAAGAGAAAAAATTGATAAATGGGATCTCCTCAAAATTAAAAACTTCTGCACCTCAAAGGATGTTATTAAGAAAATAAAAAGGCAGCCTACACAATGGGAAAAAATATTCGGCAACCATATATCTGATAGGAGCCTAATATCCTGCATAAAATCCTACACCTTGAAAATAAAAGGACAAACAACCCATTTAAAAAATGGGCAAGTGACCTGAAAAGACACTTCTCCAAGGAAGAAATACAAATGGCTAAAAAGCACATGAAAAAATGCTCAACATCACTTGCTATCAGGGAAATGCAAATCAAAACTACAATGAGATACCATCTTACACCCATCAGAATGGCAGCTATTAAAAAAACAGGAGACACTAAATGTTGGAGAGGATGTGGAGGAATAGGGACCCTCATCCACTGCTGGTGAGACTGCGGTATGGTCCAGCCACTGCGGAGGACAGTTTGGCGGTTCCTCAGAAAACTAGCAATAGATCTTCCATATGATCCAGCAATTCCACTGCTGGGTATATACCCAGAAGAACTGAAAACAAAAATACAAACAGATATATGCACACCAATGTTCATAGTGGCATTGTTCACCAATGCCAAAAGTTGGAATCAGCCCTGGTGCCCATCAACAGACGAATGGATAAGCAAAATGTGGTTCATACATACAATGGAATATTACTCAGCTGTAAGAAGGAACAAAGTGCTAAAACATGGAATAACGTGGATGAATCTTGAAGACCTTATGTTGAGTGAAGCAAGCCAGGCACTGAAGGATGAACAGTATATGACCTCACTGATCTGAACTGAGGAAAGTGAGCAGTCTCTGGGAACCATTGTCTGAAAGATAGGTTAACAAAGGAGAGTAAGAGAAGAGCAGGCTTTGAGCCATTACTCATATGGACATAATCTATGGTAAAGGGATAGAGTGTGGTTGCATGTTGGGGGATGGGGCAGATGAGTGGTGGTGTTCCTGGGTTTGGTGGTGCAGCACTGGGGGGTGGGTGGATTAGGAAGGGCAGGTTCAAATCCCCAGGGCATGTAACTGTGAATCTTGACATTCCATGGGTTGGGAGAGGGGGGTATCACGGGCCCTGGGGGGCTGGGGGGAAGGGAACAGTCAAGATCTAATGGGTAGTTTGGTTTTCATGGGGAAGGTTTTTTATTACCTTACAGTAATGGACACAGGACATGGTAAATATCATCAAAATTATTAAACTGTATCATCTAAATTGTAAACTATACTGTAAATCACTAACAATGTTTAGTTGCTATATTTTGCTATCTGTATAACAGCTATAAGAATGCTAACAACCAAAAAAAGGGGGGGGGCGGTTAATATGGGGTGGGGAAGGGGGGGTGGTTTGGTATCTGGGAGTCTCCGGCACTCCGTGTGTGACTTTGCTGTGACCTAAAACTTCTTTGAAAATTAAATGAAAAATTGGGAGACAATGGGGATTGAGAAGAGGAAGGTGTCATGGCACACCAGACATCCTATAACACAGTGATAAAAGGCAGGAAAAAAAAAAAAAGAAAGGGGAAAGGAAAAAAAATGATTATATATATATATTTAAAGGCATTTCCTTTGCTTTTTTGCCCATTTTTTGAATGTCCCAATCCACTAATTATATTTTATTTTGTTTTGTTCTTTGTTTGATTATTTTTTTTTCCTTCTCTTTTTTTTTCCCCCTGACTTTCCTTATGTTTGTCTCTTGCATGTAAGCATATCACACTTGTTTCTTTTTCCTAGTAAGTGTATTTGATTATTTTATGGACTAAATGTTCATGGAGGATTTGGATCACAGAAGGGTTACAATGGGTACTGCGAGGGATTATTGGGGGGGGTGTGTGTGTGGGGGTTTGTGGGGGTTGATTCATCCGAATATACATGAAAGATATACAAAATTGTTCAAAGGATCAGGGGATGGGGCATGGTCATGATGGGTGGATAATCATACAATAAATGAGGGAATCTTAATTCCTAGCCTGGAGAGCTCTGCCACAGTCTCCAAGGGAGCAGCAATAGTCCTCGGAGTGTAGGGACAGTGCCTGTCAAAATAGGATGACCCACTGATGTGTTTTTTTTTTATTGATGACTACCCTTGTGAGTCTTTGCTCTTGTAAATGAGACTTAGCCTGCAGTTGTGGGGTGCCTAAGGGTTGCCACCTGAGAGCCTCCTTGTTGCTCAAATGTGGCCTCTCTCTAAGCCAAACTCAGCATATGATTGCATTACCTTCCCCCCCAATGTGGAACATGACTCCCGGGGATGAGCCTCCCTGGCAACGAGGGATTAATACCAAGTGCCAACTGGCAACACAACTGGAAAAAGACCTTGAGTAAAAGGGGGAAATGGTAAAGACAAATGAGTTCAAGTGGCTAAGAGACTTCAAAGAGAGTCGGGAGGTCATCCTAGAGGTAACTCTTACGCACACCTCAGTAGGAGCTCATAGAACATCTAAATGCCTATCACCCCACACAGAGGGGTTCCTGAGAGCTCTGGAGACACCCAGGTTCTATATAAGGGGGGATAGCCCCAGAGACTGATGCCTCATCAGTGGGCTCTATTTTGGAATCTGTGCTCCTGAGAGTGACAGAATTAGACTCAAATAAGTCCTCCCTGCACATGGTTCACCAGTCCCTTCTATTCAAACCTATATGTGATGTTGGAGTTTTTAGGTATACTTCCAGAGACTGGAGCCTCTGGCCTACCTATGTGCCAGGTGTGCATGAAATCTCGGTGGAGCTGCAACTCCTACCCTACAGCTCAATGGACTCATCCAAGTCACCTGGTGAGGAGACAACGATGGGCAATGGCCATCCCAGGGAATGGTGAGGGCCTGCATCTGCAGGCAGGTTCATCCCACCTACCATATCCATGGATTATAAGCCCTCTCTCACTTGAAGTTGGAGTGGACATCACCATCCCAGTCCTCTCAGGATTGGGGGAAGAACTATGGACTAGAGTGGACTTGATGGTATTCTCTTGTTCACATATGGTGATTCTAGCAATGGAAGAAATTATAACAATGAGGTGGAGCCAGTGGCCACTTGACACTTTTGGGGTAGGGAGGTGATGAGCAGTTGAAATACAGGGGCTTCTTTGGGAGTTAGATGTTGTCCTGAATACCGTTGTGGCAACGGATGTAGGCCATGTTAAATCAGCACACACCACTCAGAACTGAGTGGGAGAGAGTGTGGTCTATGGTGTGAACTGTGGTCTATGGTTGGTGGCAAGGCTCCAGGATGTGTAAGTTCATTGAGGGTCATGGGCCACACTTGTGGGATATGTTTGTGTGGGAGGTGGTGGGAGGTGTGGGATGTGGACAACATGGGAATCCCAGTGGGTTCCGTGTAATATTTTGGGTAATCTAAGCACCTCTTCAAATATATGTATATATATATATATATATATATAAATAACATTTTTGTAAGGAAATACACATATATGCATGTATATTTATATATCATTTTGCAAATGTTTGTATGTATTGTGAGAATTTTGATTTTTACCCACAATAAAAATAAATTAAAAATTAAAAAAAAAAAAAGAATAACTAGAAATTGCAGATTTGCAGTGATAGAAAAATAATGGTCACCAGGGAAAAACCGAGAAAGGAGGTATTTGTAAAAATATAAATAAAAAAAATAAGACAAATAAAAGAATAGTGTCTTCAAAAATGTTAAAAAACTAGACTTCCATATGAAAAACAATGAAGTTGGATCTCTACCTCACACCATATACAAAAAAAAAATTCAATTCAAAATGGACCAAAGACATTAATGTAAAAAACTGTAGAATAAATCTCATTCTAATTCATAGGGTAAATGTTAATGATTTCAGATTAAAAACAAACAAACAATTTTATGTGAGTTATCAAACTTTAGTTTTGGGTACTGAAAATATTCCTGTACCCATTATGCTATTCTAAGTGAAGATTCACTACATCTCCAGTGATATACTATAGATAAAATACCATAAGAACTAAATAGGATTCTTATGGTGATTGAAGCCAGGACTTAGAAAATAATTCTTGCATAGCATCTTTTGCTGATGTGGCTCAAACTCAGACATTTCTGAGTTTCATTCAGTTCACAATGAAGATTTATTAATTTAAAAAAAGAATTAATTGATAGTAAAAAGAAAAAGTCAAAATTTCGTAAAAGGATATGTAGAGATACTATCATGCAATCTCATGACAAAACTAATATTTTGAAAATATAGCTCTTCAAAATTTATAAATAATTTTATGATTTTTACTAAAATGATATCGACAATTGATTTGATATTAATTTTAATTCTAAGCAGAATGTAGATTTTGAAGTGAATGAGTAAAATGAATAATTATAATCAGAAGTATCAAGTGTTGTAGTGTAGCAGTAGAATTACAATTCACAGTTTAATTTATATAGATTTTAAGATCACTAAGGGAGGACCATTGATAAATAGTGCAGATCAATTTGATTAATCTGTCCTAAACAAATGAAACAATGTTTCTCAAATCAAAACAGAAAAAAAACAAGTATTTTTATTTATTTTTAACAATATATGCAACATATATTTTGTCATTTTAAACATTTTAATCTTAAAAATCATTCACATGAACTACATTTGTAATGTTGTGTTGTCATCATACCAGTCATTACCAAAACTTCATCAGCCAAAACAGAAACTTTGTATGCGTTATGTAATATACTGCTCAGAATTCATCCCCTTGCTTCAGAAACCAGTTATATATTTTATTTTTTATAAATATTCTTATTTGACATATTTCACATACGTGAAATCATGTACTATTTCTCTGTTTGTGCCTATCTTATTTCACACA
The DNA here is from genome assembly GCA_026826555.1 of Tolypeutes matacus. Taxonomy (NCBI): domain Eukaryota; kingdom Metazoa; phylum Chordata; class Mammalia; order Cingulata; family Chlamyphoridae; genus Tolypeutes; species Tolypeutes matacus. The sequence continues at coordinate 53,427,113 of JAKSZT010053770.1, read as the reverse complement.
GCACAATGTATTTAAGGTATATTATTCAGCCATAAAATGAAATGAAGCTTTGATAAATTCTATAACATAAAACTTGAAATGTCAAGAAAAATGAAGTAAAGAATAATAAATAGATGATAAGAATACCATAAGCATAATATTGTTTGAAGATTTCCATCATAAAAAGAATGCAAAAACAAAATGAGAATATAAATTTATGTTATTTATATAAACATGAACAATAGTCATCATGTTCAAAATAGCATTCTATTAAATAGTTATTATATTCTACACAAAACTCAAAAATTTTATCTGGATTTCTACAGACCAAAGCTCTACTTACTTTTCATTATTTCCCTTTCCTCTTTTCCATCAGGATCTACCGCTAAAGGTAAATTGCAAGGTTATTTTGTAAATTCCATCTCTTATACCTGCTTTAAAAACAAGCATATATCACTTTAGATCATGTATTGCAAGTTATGTAATATTTTCTGATTGATTTCTAGATACACAGTATTCACTTTATTACACCATCAACTGCATATTTAATTTCAATGAAAATAGCGAATATTAAAAAAAATAAAAGATAGCATAGCAACATACCTTTTTAAATGTAAATAATAATTCAAATATTATAGAAATGAATTATAACATGATTCTAATTTTTATATTACAGTTCTAACTATTGGACATAATAATCTCTAAGAATGAAATCATTGGTTAGTTATTTAATTTCCACTTAGGTCATAATTCTTGCTAGATAATCAAATTCCTATTTGGGAATTCTTCACATCTTATTGGAATGAATTATAGCAGATAACAATTTGCCAACTCATAATTTTATGAGGCAGAAAAACTAAAAATCTTGTTACTGAATTGTTATTGATACAGATAGACTATTTTAATTAAAGAGTATGAATAAAAAAGGTTAAAGAATAATGAAGTATCCAAGAATATATCTCTTCTCAATTAAAAGCAAATGTTTATTTTGTATGAAAAAAATTACAGAATACTGATCATAGGAACAATTTGCCAGTTGCACTGAGCAATTATTGTTCATATACTATAATTTTGTTATTTTACATTTATCTGGTTTACTACAGTTCTTTTTTGGTTACTATTTTCATGAAATACCTTTCTCCATCCTTTCACTTTTAACCTGGTTGTGTCCTACATCTGAGTTGGGTGTCTTGTAGATAACATATAGATGGCTTGTATTTTCTTTTATCAATTCTATTGGTCTATGTCTTTTGATCAAAGAATTCAATCCATTAACAATCAGTGTTATTACTGTAAAGGAGTTACTTACTTCATCTATTCTGTCCTTTGGTTTTCTGTTGCCATACTGTTCTACTGTCTCTGTACTTATCCTTTAGTTTACCCTTCCTAATAATCTTCATTTCTAAACTCTTCTCCAATTTTCTCACCCTTGTTTTTTCCCTTCAGCCTGCAGCACCCCCTTTAGTGTCTCTTGTAAATTTTGTCTTTTGGTAATATATTCTGTCAGTTTTTGTTTGTCTGTGAAGACTTCAAACTCACCCTTATTTATTTATTTTTTTTTGGAAAAATAAGGAGCCCAAAAGAAGTTAGTACAAAAATAATGTGTATGCTTTCCCTGTCCTACGGTAACAGCTGGATGTTAGATATCCTGGTGAATCACTACTTTTAGAGGAGCTAGGAATTGCAGTAGTCACCCTTATTTTTGAAAGACAGCTTTAATGGATACAGAATTCTTGGCTGGTAGTTTTTCTCTTTCAGTACCTTAAATACATCATATCACTTTCTTTTCTCCTCCACGATTTCTTATGAGAGGTTGGCACTTAATCTTATTGAGTTTTCCTTGTATGTGATGCTTTGCTTTTCTCTTGCTACTTTCAGAATCTTCTCTTTATCTCTGATATTTGTCAACCTCAGTAGTAGGTGTTTTAGGGTATGTCTATTCAGATTTAATCTGTTTTGGGTCCTTCTTGGATATTGATATTTATGTCCTTCATAAGAGTTGGGAAGTTTTCTGTCATTATTTCCTCAAATAATCTTTCTGTCTCTTTTCTATTCTCTTCTCCTTTTGGGACACCAGTATTGCAAATGTCTTTGTGTTTCACATTGTGATCCAATTCCCTGAGACTCTCTTCCATTTTTTCCATTCTCTTCTCTTTATGTTCTCCTGTCTTTTCCAGTTCAGATGTTCTGTCTTCAAAGTCACCAATTCTACCTTCAAGCAATTCAAATCTGCTCTTATGTGCCTCTAATGTATTTTTAATCTCATCCATTGTGTCTTTCATTCCCATAAGGTCTGTTACTTTTCATTGCAGGCTTTCAAATTGTTCTTTGTGCTCTACCAGTGTCATCTTCTTATCCTTTATTTCTTTAGTCATTTTTTTAATTCTTTGAAGTGATTTAGGAGAGTTGTGTTATTATCACTGGTTAATTGTATTAAATCCTGTCTCTCTTCAAGATATTTGGTTTGTTCTTTTGGCTGAGCCATCTCTTCCTATTTCCTAGTATGGCTTGTAATTTTTTTGCTGATGTCTAGGCATCTGAATAAGTTGGTGAATTTACTCTGATGGCCAATTTCTCTCTCCTGCCTATTTTTTTCACAACTCTTCTTTGATATTTGTTTCAACTTATTCTCAGTCTTTAAAATTGCGCAGCTTGTTTTCAAAATTGGGCCAAGGACTCACTAGTGGGGCACAGATTTTATCCCAGGGATTGGATACAGAGAGAGTGAACAGTTTTTGCCCATGCAATTCCCAGACCAGCCAGCAGATGGTGGTAGTCAGCACACCTTTCCTGTGTTCCTGTGTTACATCTCCAGATTAGAGATTCAAAGCCCCTCTACTTGCTGAATTCACTGAAAAAGAGCACTTCGACCTCCCCTCCCTTTTCTCTTGAAACAGCTGACAGAGAGAAAGATGCCAGTTCCTCTCTCAGTGGGCCGCAGGGAATCAGGTGTTTTATCCCAACTTGTTTTATCTTGGGGATGGGGGAAGGGAGCCCTTCCTGGCTGCCACAGGGGCTTGGTAACACCCATTTGTTACTCTGGCTTCTGTCCTTCAACCTCCTGGGAGTTGTGTAACACTGTTCTGGTCTGCTGACCCCCAAAACAGGTCCCTCAGACAGCTTTTGGCTCTTTCTCCATTGTTTTTGTGAGAGCATTCAGCTCTGCCTGTTAATCCATCACCATCTTCTTCTTCAGAATCCATGAATAACTTTTTAAAAGTAGGAACTGTTTAAAGACAGATTTAGTATTATATTTGAGAGATGATAATTGCTTGGACTTGAAAGGAGAAAATGTAGATAGAATTAACCTGAATAGAGAAATATATAGGATGCTAAAATGAAAGGTGCTGGTGATTGATATTCTGTGATATGATAAGAATATGGGTTATTGAGGATGACTTTTAAGTTTTGGCTGGTGAAACCTAATGAAAGATAGTGTGTCATTTACTAAGAGAACAATCGAATGTAGACCATATTTCTTGCAGAAAATAAAGAGTACATTTTGGGACAAAGTATAAATTATCTTTGAGATATCCAAAGGGTATCAAGTTGACAATTTGATCTATAGGTAATAAACACAAAGGATAGGTCTTGACTAGATATATCCATATTGATGATCATTGACACTATAATTGTGTGTGATATATTAAGGAAGCATTATAAAAAGAGAAGAATGTCAAATAATTTTTAAGGCATTCTAGTACTTAAAGGTTAGATAGAGGAGCATAAGTCTGCAAGGAAAGAGAGAAATGGCCAGACAGTTAAGAGGAAGGCCAGGGATGTAGGACAGTGCAGAAGGAGGGTGTGTTCAGCAATCTCTTCCTCTGAGCATTATCATTGCTGTGTTCTCCTGGAAAGCCCTTCTCCCATTAGGTCACGTGCTCACCACATCATCTCCTTCATCCACTTCATCTCATTCACAGTCAGACATTTTTTTTTACCATTCTGTTTAAATTTCAATTTCCTACCCCCAAATCCCTGACATCTGTTTGTTCCTGTTGATTAGTTTTCTTCATCTAATATTTAGTTTGTTTATTGTCTGTCACCCCTCTCCATGAGTTAGAGTTTTTGTAACATTTCTCACTGTAGTGGACAGCAACCTAATTTAAAACCTAATATAAATTATATACGTCCAGGAGGAAGGAAAGAAGGAAGGAAAGTAGCGAGGGAGGGAGGGAGGGTGAGAGGGAGGGAGGAAGAAAAAGTTGCAAAGAAAGTAGAAAAACCTCAATGAGTTGGAGAAAGAGTGGTAGGCAAGGAAATAGAGACACTAAATGTAAACTGTTTTTTTTTTCTTTCTTTCTTTTTATTAAGAATTTGTGAGCTTACAAAACAATCATGCATAACATGCAAAATTCCCATGCCTCACCCCACCAACAACACCTTGCATTGTTGTGAAACATTTGTTAGAAATTATGAAAGACCATCATGAAAATATCACTGCTAAGTATGGTCCAAAGCTTACATATGGTGTTTTTTGTTTTTTGTTTTTTCACATAAGCCACCCTATTATTAACAGCATGTAGTAGTATTGTACATTTTTTATAGTTCATGAGAGAATGCTCACATATTTGTTTTGTTAACCACAGTCTATCATCCACCACATGGTTCACTGTGTTATACAGTCCCATGCCTTATACACTCCATCCAAAGTGTACACTCAGTGGCTCTCAGAGTTGTAAGTTTTCATCACAGAGTTGTGCTATCATTATCTCTGTCAATTTTAGAACATTTTCCTTACTCCAATAGAAAAAAATCCCATACTCTCCTATTATTGACCCTTAGCATTAATATAGTACCTTCTTTGCCATTGATGCAAGAATATTACAATATTGCTGTTAACTATAGTCCTTAATTTATGTTAATTGTATTTTTCTCATGTATCACCATATTCTTAAAACCTCATTATAGTGACACTTGTTTGCTCTAGTTCATAGGAAAACATTCTTGTATTTATACTTGTATTTTTACTACTAATCTACCACCGTGTTCAATATGTTATTCAGTTCTAGATTATCCTCTAGCTTTTTTTTAATTGACATTTATGCCCTTAGACTGCCCCTTTCAGCCACAATCTAATTTATAAATCAGCAGTGTTAGTTGTACTCATATAATGTGTTACCATTATTTATCTATCCATTTCTACACATTTACAACCAACCTAATTAAAAATTCCATATAAATTAAGCATCAGTATACCTTCTTAGCCCTCATCTTATCTCTTAGTAACCTATACTCTGGAATCTAACTCCTGGCTTTTACTTACAGAATTTAGTTCCTATTAGTGAGACCATACAATATTTGCCCTTTTTTTCTGGCTTATTTCACTCAACATAATATCCTGAGTGTTCATCCATGTTGTCATATGCATCCCAATTTCATTTCTTCTTACAGCAATGTAGTATTCCATTGTATGTATTTATGCCTTTTTGTTTATCCATTCATCGGTTGATGGACACGTGTTGTTTCAATCTTTTGGCACTATGAACATTGGCATGCAATTGTAGACAATTGTTTTTTGAAAAATATGGCAATAGAGGAAAGAAATGAATGACTGTGGCTGGATAGAATGGAAACCTGAGATGGTCTTCAATTTTTTGTTTTGTTTTCCTTTGTTTTCCCTCCCTCCTTCACCCCTCCCTCCCTCCTTCCTTCTTTCTTTCCTCCTTTCTTTCTTCTTTTCTTTCTTTCATTAGGCTTGAAAATATTTAAAATAACAGTAGGTAGATGCCATGGATGGAGTGATTGAATACAGGGATGACAATTGTTTACAGAAATGACAGTCAAAGACAGATGAGAAGAGATAATTAATAGTGTCAGGTTTTGGAGTAGGCTAATGGGACTTGAAGCCCACATATAGGGACATGTCTTCGAGGGAAGGAGGGTAAGAAGGTGGCAAGGATAGGGTTTGGTTTAGAAGGCAAATTGATATATCTGATCATGGGAGTTGGATACGTTCTCTTTGAGGTAGTAAGCTAAGTAAGAGTGGATGGAATTAGGAAGATGTTGGAAGGGGAACATTTGAGAAGAGAGTAAAAGATTTAAAATAGTAGCTTCAGAGTATGAAAAAGATGAACAGAGAAATATATTAGACTTGTTTGACCAATGTTTAATATGCATAAGTAACTTGTAACTAAATAAACTTAGAAATATTATGTTTATGGAAAAGGCATTTTAATCAATAAAATAAGGCCAGTTAATAATTAGGAAATATATAAATATGAAATAACTGATTATTTGGAATTCTAATAAAAATATTATGTTTCTGAAGCATATTGTTTATGTAATAGCACTTCATATAAAATTTCAATTATAAATTTGATTTGTTTCTAAAATTTTATTTTCTTCAAAGAGCATTCAAAAATTGCTGAGTTCGAAGATATATAAAGTTGTATTATTAAGATTAAAATATTGAATTTCTCTCTAGATTTATGTGTACATATATATATATATATATATATATATATATAAATACACACACATACACATACACTCATAAAGGAAAATAATGTTTTGTTGATATTTGATTTTAGTTTTGGTTGCATATAAAACAAAGCAAACAAAATAATATGGTTTGACAAGTTCTTTTTTTTTTTTATTATGGGTAAAAATCAAAATTCTCACAATACATACAAACATTTGCAAAATGATATATAAATATATATGCATATATGTGTATTTGCTTACAAAAATGTTGTTTATATATATATATATATACATATATTTTAAGAGGTTGCTTAGATTACCCAAAATATTACACAGAACCCACTGGATTCCCATGTTGCCCACCTCCCACACCTCCCATCACATCCCACACAAACATCTCCCACATTGTGGCCCACCACCCTCAATGAACTTACACATCCTGGAGCCTTGCCACCAACCATAGACCACAGTTCACACTGTAGGCCACACTCTCTCCCACTCAGTTCTGAGTGGTGTGTGCTGATTTAAAATGGCCTACATCCATTGCCACAACAGTACTCAGGACAACCTCCAACTCCCAAAGAAGCCACTGTATTTCAACTGCTCGTCCCCTCCCTACCCCAAAAGTGTCAAGTGGCCACTGGCTCCACCTCACTGTTATAATTTCTTGCATTGCTAGAATCTTTTAATTGTTTAGAGTACTAATTTAAATAAGCTGCTCCATTTCTAACATTTCAACTGAAATAACTTTCTTCAGATTTCTCTCAATCATTTTCTCAATTATCAAGCCCTGCAGCCATGCTATAGAAAGTCTTTGTAATATATCTTGGGCCTTAACAAGGAACTTTTTGATGTATTTCGATTATGATGTACAGAATAACATCTTCTTAATTAAAGAAGAAATTCCATTTTGAGGCTGTTTAAAGGGGCTATTAAAGTTTATGGTTGAAAGCCTCTTGTTAAGATGAATCTGCCCTCTGTATTTAGTGAAAGGGAGTGCTTGGGCTGGAGTACTGAGAAAAATATCCAAGAAAGGATACAGAATACTACTAAGATAGGGAAATAAAAGTCGTTTATAAGGAGATGGTTGCTAAGGGACCAGACTACATCAGTAGAAATTACTACTCTACTGAGAGTAACTCTGTCAACAGTAATATTTTTTTTCATAATAATCTAGAAAGAACAAAACATTCAGTGTAAGACTGAAGATGAGAGAATTAAATGATGGAAACTAGATGTGATGAATGTTCTCTAAGGCGGTGATCCTGAGCATATGCATAGGAGAAATCCCATTTTATATGTGTCTTGTAAAAAACTTTAAAGAAATAAAAATAAATTGGTATATGGTCTTCTTGAGAGATATACATACACACACACATATATAAATTACCAAATAAAGTTTGAACTATAAAATTCCTATGTGATACTAGATAAGACAGAGCAAATATAATTTCTCTCCTTTTCTTCAAGTGTATTTTCCACATTCCAAATAAAGCCTTAGACAAGAGCTCTCAGGCAGTACATATTTTCAGGCTTAAAAAAACTCCTAATGCTGGAAAAATGGTATAGCTGACAGTGCTCATAGTTTGATAACACGAATTTTAAAAGTGGTTAGCTTGCAAGTGAGAGTGAACAAGAAAGAGAAAGACTTGTGTTTTGTAGGGAAAAGACTATATACATCCAGCTTTACAAACGTATTAATATATACTGGTGTCAATTTTTCCTACTGTCTAATGATTGCAAGGAATAAAATTCCATTCATTAAATACTTTGGCACACTAAAAATATATTGTAACCAGCCTAAGGAGTTAACACACTTAATGACATTTAGCCACAGAAGAGTATCTGCTTATCATTAAAATTTATATTAATTATTTTCAGATACATGAGTGATGCAATTCTTGATTAACCATGACCACCAATTTACAATAAATAAATTGTATTTATTCTTCCAAAAATTGTTTAAAATATGGATATTACTGTAGCTTAGATATTTTTCTTTGTCTTTAGATGTACTACTTCCTTAATGTTTATGTTGGGGATTGAATCATGTATCCCACAAAAGATGTGTTCAAATCTTAATCTGCATCTCTATGGTTATGAACCCATTTGATTTACAAATGGTACCTTTGAAGATGCTATAATTAGTTAAAGTGTGGTTTTATTTGTGAACTGGAGATTTAGAGGTCCTATTTTGGATGAGACCAAATTGACTCAGGGTGAACCTTAATCTGTATGACTGGAGACTTTTTAAAGTAAGGAAATTCAGATGCAGTCGGTAATAAGTAGAAGCCAGACAGGAGAGAGATGTTGTCATGTGAAGGTGGATTGCCATCACCAGACTGCTACCAACTCTGAGAGAAAGCATGGCCTTGTTGCCAACTTGATTTTGGATTTCTACAATAGTGAGACAATAAATTCTTGCCGTTTAAGCCAACCATCGTGTGGTATTTGCCAGAGCAGCCCTGGGAAACTACAACAGTCTAATTGCATAAATTATATCAAAATAGGAAGTATATTATAAAATTCCAAGAAGAATGGTTTGTTGCCTTGTGTATTGATTTAGTTTCCCAGATGCTGAAGCAAATACCATGCAATGGGTTGCCATAACAAATAGGAATTTATTGGCTTATGGTTTTGAGGCTAAGAGAAATCCAAATTTGGTGTAAACAAGATGATGCTTTTATCCAGAAGAATGGCATTCTGGAGCTTGCTGCTGGTATCCTTGGTCCTTAGCTTTGCTGTTGCATGGCAATGAACAAGACATGGACTTCCAGCTTCTGCTTGCTCATTCTGGCTTTCTTTCTCTCTTTGACCTTCCCTATAAGGCCTTCAGTAATAGGATTAAGATACTTCCTGATTCAGTTGGGCCACATCTTACTTGATGTCACCTCATCAAAGATTCTATTTACAATCATTCACACCCACAGGTATGGAATAATTTTAAGAACATGTTTTTCAGGGGGTACATATATCCAAACCAACACATGCATTAAGGAGAGTAATGAATAATTCAGTAACATAAAATAGAATATCTCTGATGTATTAGGATACCAACATTAATATTATGTTGTCTTGGTGGTAAATTCATCACCAAATGTTAAAATTTTGTATAAAATTATGGTTTTATTCAACAGTTATTGTATTTTTTAGTTTAAAAGATTAAAATGATTTTGGTAGCAAAACAAAACATTTGTTATTGCAATTAAAATTCTTACTTCCTTAGGACCTAGTCTTATGATGTCTTGTCTTTCCTCTTACACAGGTTACTTTTTATATTTTAAATATATTTTAACTTACAAATTCCCCAAATGAAATGACATTCTTTACATAGGGTTGGAAATATCCCCTCTTTTATTGAACAAGTTAATTTATTGCCGTTTTAGGGAGGAGACTTGGAATTCAGAATGGAGAATAACTGCATGTGGATATGCTGCATTCCTAGGTTCAATTAAAGTGATAATTCTGGGGGCTATTTCAATGTGAATTTCTTGTATTGTTTGAGAATATTTATTCTGCTTTGGAAGAAAATAAAGCAAATGGGATGGGTGAAACACATAAGATATGTGTGAGGGCATAAACCAGAGAAGCCATAAACTCCTAGTTAAGGCAAATAAATAAATAGGTAAATAATGCACCCTGTAGTGCATCTTATAGTGCAAGTGTGCATTCCTAAGCACCATAGCTTTGTGTACTAGATCCACTCTTGCTACTTATCAGTCCCTTCAAAGAAATATGTTTACAATCTTGCAAATCCTGACTTGGTGCTGTACCTTCCTTGTTCTTGTCCATATAACCCCCTGAAATTTCCTGGGTAGTGCAGAGTGCTACTATGAATGTACTGTGGCCAGCCAGGACCACCTTCCCAGTTTGTAAATTCTGTAATAAACTGTTACTATTTTAATGTACAGAGTGCCCTGCCTCATTTTTCAGTCTTAAGTGCCCATCGAACTTTTGGGGTTCATGGCCAGAAAATGTACTAAGTATAAATGCATAGTTAATGAGTAGAGCATGAGCATATTCAGCATGGCTAAAGAGAGATGGAAAAAAGAAGAGATTTTCAAAATTCATGAGACAAAAACATATATACAATACATGCATAAATATCCATAAATATCCATAAAGCCTTAATTTGCCCACCCTTTGGTGATATATATTTTAACCTCATGTGTCCTCTACCCAGAACCACAGATAAAACCCATGGCTATTCAACAGCCTACAATCATTGCTCAGGCATCCTTGTCCCTGTGTTTCTCTGATAGAGCAAGTGACCTAAGAAAACCTCCATCTGTGAGTCCTTTGCTCAATCGCAAACCTGGTACTTGTAACCTCATCATTAGTGGAGAAGGCTGATAGGGACCAGAGACAGGACACATGAACATTGTGTACCCAGGATTGAGGTAAAGTCACTTTCCATCCTCTTGTTCCTTATACTAAGTATGTTAACTTACCCCATCTTTACCCTTGGTTCTTAGATTGATTTAATAGCCGTGTAGATTTGAATCCTTTAATTGCATCTGTCAGCTTTTCTGTTCTGAGTGTAATATTCAGCAGTTATTTTCCTGGCAATATATTGGGAGACTTCCACTTAATAATGGTAATTTCTAACACAACAGCTATCTAGATTAATGAAGCAGAGATCTTATCTCTAAGGATATTATAGTCATCCTTGTACATAGTTTAATTTTTTCATTCATCCAGCCTTAAAACTTACCTAGTCATTAATAATGTTATCTTCCTATTCTTCATTATGGCTAGTGGTTTCTTCTTAGGATTTTTTACAGATAAAAAGTTGGATTGAGAAAGACTTTGTGTATCCCCAACTTTTTCAAGAGTAGTTTTCTTAAAAAAGACTTATGGATTATCTAAGGTGGCCTCTCTTCTTTGCTGGACTATAGTATTTAAAAATGTATCTATCCTTGACTAGAAGGGAAGTATGTACACTTGAGAAAGGATGCAAAGGACTTATTTTCTCTCTGAAAGACTGCTGGTCTGATTAGAGTGACCAGCTGTACATGGCATGTAGGACAGGATAGGTCTTAGTGTATATCTGATTTTCAGATGTACTTTCCTTTACTTCTGAAATTTTTTAGTGATGCAACAACAAGAACATTTTTAAAAATATATTTTTATTACAGAAGTTGTGAACTTACAAAACAATCATGCACATGTGTAAAATTCCCATATAATCCCTCTTCATCAACACACCACACCCCTGTGGAACATTTGTTACAGATTATGGGATAATATCATCAGACTATTACCCACCAACTATGGTCCATAGCATACATTTGGCATATTTTTTTCATACCTTCCTATTATTAACACTGTACATCTTTGGCATTGATGCAAGGATATTACAGAATTGCTGTTAACTATAATCCATAGGTTACATTAATTTTTATTTTTTTCATGCTTCTCCACATTTCTACCATCTTGCAATAATGACATACACCCATTCTTGAAGAACACTTTTTTCAAGTCAGCAGCGAGGCTTCATCTCACATGAGCTGTGACCTTGGTCAAATTAATGATTCCTACTTGATAGAATAGCAATAAGATGGTTTATGTAGAAGAACTTTGTAAATTATAGAATAATATACAATTATTATCATACCATATTCTAGACCAGGATGACTTTTTATATTGGAAAGGATATTACTTTGTTAGATCCTATGACAAGCAGGCAACTACATTTCTCCCTGTGGCTCTGCAAGATATTGCTTTATATTACATTAAAAGATTATGCTTTTCCTATTTGTGGCCATCGCTGAAGCAACAGTGGCCAAAATGAAGTTCAATCCCTTTGTGACTTCTGATTGGAGAAAGAACTGTAAAAGGACTTCAATGCACCTTTCCACATTTGGAGGAAGAGTATGTCTTTCCCTCTTTCCAAGAAGCTGAGGCAAAAATACAAGGTGATCCCTCCCTATCTGAAAAGATGATGAAGTTCAGGTTGTGTGAGGGCACTACAAAGGTCAGCATATTGCAAAGTAATCCAGGTTTACAGGAAGAAACATGCCATCCACTTTGAATGAATGCAGCAGGAAAAGGATAGTGGCACAATTGCCCATGGGGCATTCATCCCAGCAAGGTGTCTATCTCTAGGCTAAAACTGAACTAAGACCACAAAAAGATCCTCAAATGTGAAGCCAAATCTCACCACGTAGGAAAGGAAAAGGGCAATTATATGGAAGAAACCACTGAAAAAATGCAAGAGTAAAATAATCTTATATACAACTTCCATTAAAAACAGCTAAAATGAAAACAAAAAAAAAAACCACAAAAACAAAAAACAAAAAGATAATGCTGACCATTATCAAAGTGCAACCATAAGCATAAATTGCTGAATTCCCTATCATACTTCCATTAAAATGTGTTTGGCATGTTCAATGTATTAATTAACAATGAATTAGTCTCTACTTTCCTCACAACACAACAGAACATAAACTCTCTGCACAATAATAGGAAATGCTAGTATGCACATTTCATGGTAACTCTCTTAACTGTTATATTTCATTTTCATTGCATGTGTATAATGTTGGTATCCATCTCAATTTCTATTTTCTCAATACTTTCTTCTTCCACTGGCTCCTCTCTTTAATATCTTTCCATTTCTTTGACATAAAACCTTGACATAGCCTTGGCTTTCGTCCAATTTAACTCTATATTACAATTACTACCATTATGAAAAATTATTTGTCCCATAAGGATCATGTAACAGAGTATTAGGAAAAGAAATGCAAAAATACATTCTGCATTGGTATTAGCTTGAAAGGCAAATCTCTGGTTGAACATTTATAAAAACAGTTACAATTTGGCTTTTTTATTTTAATTTTCCTTTCCAAAAACTCAACCTAGTCAGATAGGGCAAAATATTCTCCTATCTAATAACTTAGTAAGTAAAAAAATTAAGGATTTTTTGAAGAATGGTAAATATTTTTCTTTTCATAAACATTCTTTTGGATTCAGGGTTTTAAATAATGCCCCCTTGAAGACAAAAAAAAAAAAAAAATGATTAGCTGAAGCTGTAGGTTATAGGGAGGAGACATGAGAATTGATTTGGTTAACACACGCTTTGTATTGTGCTGGCTTTAAAATAACTTGTTAAAATCATGAGTATTTAAAAACATTCATTTTGTTTTCCTAAATTTGCCCATACTTCCAGACGTTGCTGATTATAAAGTAAAGAATTGAAGAATCAGAAATTCCAGCACCTTCTATGTCATATGAAAAATGACTAGGGCATCTGATTCCAGTACCACCATACTACAAGAATTTGAACATCACCACTCCTACCTATGCAAAAAGAAAAAGCTGAACAAATTGAAAATAGGTTGATAATTATCAGTGGTTGGGGAATGGGGGTAAGGGAGCATCGTTGCTTAATGGATATGGAGCTTTATTTTGGGTTGATGAAGTTTTTGAATAAAGGTGGTGGTTGTATAATATTATAAATGCACAGGTGCCACTGAATCATTCATTTTAAATTGGTTAATTTTATAAGTGACTTTTTGAATTTCTCCTCAATTTAGAAAATAAAACTTTCAATCCACCCCTCCCTATTCCCTCTCCATTTTGCCTTGGGACATATAACCTGCTAATAATAAATTTTTTATTTCTTATAACAGTGATGAGCAAGAAAGACAGTATCCATTCTTTCCTGAGACCTTATATTCTTAACTGGCAAAATAGACAATAAAAATGAGTACATTAATAAACAATGAAATGAATTGAAAAGTGCTATAGAGGGTGCTATATAAGGGGTGACTCAGTGGCTATTTTGTGTCAGGCATTTACAGCAGATTTAAACAAGTAGGTAACAAGCATGGAAAAAACTCAGATTGCTGAGCCTTGTGGCAGAGGGAAGAACTGGCCCAGTGGCCCTCTGTAGGAAGTTAGTTTTAGTGACTGTGTCCCCAAGAAAAAAAGTGAAACTCTCTGTCTAGGTGGGTGAATGGCAAACTATAGAGGTAGTCTGGGATTTTTAGGCTAGATTAAGAAACATTTTTGTTTGTTTGTTTGTTTGTTTGCTTGTTTTGTTTTTAAAGTAGAATGGAATGCTTTCAAAGAAATTTGTAGAGGGGAATTTCTTGATCAGATTTATATTTTTAAAAGACCACTTTGCTATATAGATATATTGATAAGAATAGAAAGAATGAAAGCAAAAATCTTCAACCAAATACTCACACTGTGTAAATCCATTCATGATCCTCCAAAATTTATATTGGCTATTCTCAAGGAAAAGAATCAGAGATATGGGAGCATGTGGATTTTCGATAATTTCTCTATAATTGTGTATAAATATGAAATAAAAGCTATACGTATTTACCAATAGATATTTATATGTGCATTTTTTTTGGAATTGTATCTAAGCAGCTTGATTTAATTTTGTAAAAAATTGATTCTTAAATTTGACTTGCTTTCAATATAAATGTTTTATTATAAATCTAAGTTATGATTGAGATGACATTTCTTGCACTGCAATTCTAAGAAGTTGGAATTTTCCTTTATTATGGTTTCATCTCACTGCCTAAAAATATCATCAGTTTTCTTTTCCTGCAACACCAAGTCTTATTTTTTCAGGCTTAAGATAATTTATAACTGTGTGAATACCACCTCCACAGATGGGCTAGTTTTAGTGTACCTAATTTTGTCTACTTTCCCTAGTAATTTAACCACAAAGGTCAATTAATGGATCTTGAGTAGATTATAACTTAAGTGGAAATCATGTGAATTCTAGGCAGACTTGAATAGTGCTAAGCAAACGATAATGTGGATGTGATTCCCACGAGGAACTTGTTAAAATACAGGCTCTGTTCAGTAGTTTGGTGGTGAGGTCTGTTAATCTGCGTTTCTAATAATCTCCCAGGTGATGACAAAGCTGCTAGTCCATGGACCAACTTTGGGAAGCAAGAGAATAAGTTTTCTTACCATAGAAAATCTCCTAATCTATGGGGGAATTTGTTTATTTATCTATTTTTGATACTAGTGACTGAATCCCACCAAAGTCCAATTAAGTCAGAATATCTGGGTTCAAGACGGGGCATAAATATTTCTTAAAACTTGCATTTTGATTCTAGTTTTTAGACAAGGTTGGTGTATTAGTCAAGGTTCTCTCGGGAAACAGAATTAAAAGGAGATATCTGTCAATAATATGAGATTTTAGAAGAGTCTCTCACGTGACCATGGGGATGCACAAGTCCAGGTTCCGCAGGCAGGCTGCAAGCCAGGGGCTCTGATGAAAGTCCAATGAAAGGACCTTGATGAGTTTCTGGGAGAAGCTGGCTGTCCAGACAAGCTGGGAAATTCTCTCTAAATGTTGAAATCACTTGCCCTTTTAAGGCATTCAACTGATTGGATAAAAGCTTCATCCATTGCTGATGCAATCTCTCTGATTGATGCAGATGTAATCAGCCATCCATGCAGTAAACTCACTGGTGATCGAAGTCCATAAATGCTCTTGTATTACAATTAGCCCAGTGCTTGCTGGACCTAACACCTGGACACAATTACCTGGCTGAGTTGACACATTAGCCTAACCATCACAGTTGGGAATCATAGCTCTGAAGCATGTAAACCATGAATCCTCATGACACTGATTAGCATTAACATTAACATGGGTGCAAGACTTATGGATACAATTCTGTCAACATGCCCAGCAGAATCATAAAACAATTTGCTATTTTTGATCCTGGCTTATTTTTAAGCAGAGACTGACAGAATGGCAATTGCACTAAATTATACTGACTTGCATGGCAGCTTTGTGATAATGGGGCCATTGATGAGACAGACCATTAAATTCGTTTTCACTTAAGACTGAAGCAAGGATTTGAACAGAAGTTTCCAAAGGTGAAAAATGAATGTTAGCCATTTGTATTCATATATTGAATGAATTAATTCATTTTCTCTCTAAATGGTTTTGAGATAACATGCACTCAAAAGACTATAAATAGAAATTATTTTTAAAAAGTGAAACAAATATATTTTGAGATCCTTCTGTGGGTCAACTAGAGTTATTTCAGAAATATAAATCTAACATTCACTACTACTAATAGCTACTTAGTATTTATTAGGAGTCAGATGTTATATTTTTTATTATTAATCTTTATATATATTCTGCATGGTTGATGTAATTCTCATTTTATCTAGGAGGAAACTGAAATTCAGAGAAATTAAATAACCTTTCTAAAGGTTATTGTCAGAGACAATATTTAACCCATTTACATGACTCCAAAGTTCATGCATTTTCCTGTCCAACTTATCACTTCTAGTTCTATTTGAAATAACAAGTCAGTGTGTTAATTCATACTCAAAATGCTCATAGGACACAAGTTGGGAAAGATAGATAATAAAACACAAAAATATCACTCTGCAGTACCTTTATCAATATAATAGATATACATGAATGCATTATTCATTTCTCAATAATGCTTTTGTTATAGAAATTGTAAGATTAGGTATATAGTTATGATTAACACATTTTAGTCCAAGAACACAATTGATATTTGCCTTTTAATTAGTGACTCTAAAAATTATGGAACATGTTCCTCATTCTGTCAGTGATGCAAAATCTTTGTTACATGTCTGACCGTGAAACATTGCTTTAAAAACGCAGTTTATCCATATAGGCAAAAGAAGTCAGGTCTATGGGCTGCCACCCAGGTATATATTTCATGGATAATGAAATTTCACATATGCCCATAAAAAATGTTTAAAAGAAAACTTTATATATTTGTGTTTAAACTGTCTCTGTCTCTCTCTCTCTCCCTCCCTCACTTCATCTCTCCCCCTCTTTCTAGCATATATATATGAAATTTAAACTTTTATTTAAATTTAAAAATATTTAAAAACAATACATTTAAATGTTTAAACAATATTTTTAAATATTTTACAATGGAAAATTTCAACTTTTAAAAATGTAGTAAGAATAATATGCTAAATCTCCATGTACCTCTCACTTCCAATTTCACAAATTGCCAACTATAACCAATTTTATTTCATCTATAATTTTCCATACTGACAATCATTTGTTTTTTCTATTACTCCACTCCTCAAAAAAAATTTGAAGAAAATCCTACCATCTGGACTATATTAGTTTTCTGGCTGCTAAAGCAATGGCTTGGCTTAAACAATGGGAATTTGTTGACTCATGGTTTGAGGGTAGGAGAAGTCTAAAATCAAGGCATCATCAAGACAATGCTTTTTCCCAGAAGACTGTGGCATTCTGGAGCTGGCTGTCAGCAATCCTTGGAACCTGTCTTTTCTGTCACATAGAAATGTGACTTTCAGCTTCTGTTTGCTGCCTCTGGCTTTCTGTCTTTCTGTGACCTTCCCTATAAGGTAATCAGTAATAGGATTAAGAGGCTTCCTGGTTACCCGGGCCTTACCTTACGTGAAGTAACCTCATGAAAAGGTCCTATTTACAAGGGTTTACACCTACAGAAATGTATTAATTTTAAGAACATATTTTCTGGGGTACATAGCTCAAAACCACCACATGGACATACTTCTAAAAGATAAGAATTTTAAACATAATCACATTACCATTGTAACACCTAAGCCATTTAATATTAACTTATTAATATCATTGAAAATCAACTCAATGTTCAGATTTCCTCAATTTTCTCATTAACAATCTTTCTTCTTCCTTTATTCTCTTCCTTGATTTTCCTTCTTTTTAATTCCTCTCCCTATCTCTCTCCCTCTCCCTTTTCCTCTCCCTCTTCTTTTCCTCTTTCTTTTTCATTTTTCTTTCAATTTGGAGTAAAAACTTTTAAGCCATTGTGATTAAGTTGCTATATATTCTAAGTCTCTTTCAAGTCATACTTACCCCTCCATCAATTTTTTTCTTTCATAATTTTGTTATTAATATTGAATACACTGGGACATTTTTCCTTTTACATATTTCCATATCTTGGAGTTTGATACTTTTTATCCATATGCTATTCTTACACATCTTTTGTCCTCTGGATTTATTCTAAGTTGGTAATTAAATCTAAAGTTTGATCAAATTTAGGAAATTTATTTTTTTTGGTGAGACTACTTCATAAGGAGGTACATATATCTATCTTCTTTTACATGATGTTAAAGCTTATGATAATAATTGCCTTAACCTAATAATTAAATAGGGGCTCCAACATGATGATACTCTATCATTTCTTATTCATTTATCAATCTGGAATTCTTTTATAATAAGAAACGTCTTCTCAAAATCAACTCATTAATAAGCTTAAATGAGAGCTTATCCAGGAAAGACAAATTTTACTTACTCGCTTTAAACAAACTGAATAAATGTTCCAGCATCATGCAAAATTATCTATAAGAGGATATTTTTTTTCTTTTAGTCTTGTTTTTAGTATCATTATGAACTCAATTTTAGTATCATTTGTAGCCTACAGTAAAAGCCTATTTGTTTTGGTTCATGTTCCTGAATACTTTTGTCATGATCACAATAGTTTTCATGTCTTCTTTGCTTTTTTTCATGTAAAGATGGCTGGGTCCATATAGTACATTTTTTTCAGGCCTTTTCAGGGAACATAAATATCATATGCAAATATATTTTTAAGAGATAAAATACATTGTAAGTGCATACTGACATTTCCAAATCAAATTTATCATTATAGAATTTTTACCACCCTCACAGATCTTAGCTCTTAGATGTCTAATTTCTTCTAAGCTGAAAGTATCAGTTGTAAAGAAAACCTACTTAAAAATTAATTTGCTTTTTTCCCACACTACACACAAAATTGTCTCAGAATAAAACTAAAGAAAAGACCGCAAAAATATTATTACTGAAAGTAGTTTACAAATTAAGATGATTTTAAAAAAATCCCTTGTGTATATGTCATTAGAGTTGTATGATCAAGTTACAGGGTATTAAAAGTAATTTGAAGTAATTGGTCTTTGTCTAGTGATGTCACCAACTGGATACACAATTAGATCAGTTGCTTTATTTCCTTTCCAAATTTAAGGTGATTCTTTTTATATTATCATAAATATATGGTACCCAAATCAAATGTGCAAATCAAAGTATGTTCTAATAATGCTTACTCTATTACTGTGACTTCCACTCAATATTATCTGTATACCTATATGCACATTGCTTTTAAATTTAATGATTACCATTTTTTCCCCATAATTTTTAGTATTTAGAAATGTTTGTGCTTTTCTTCTAAGGATATATAACAGATTTAGTCACCTCTCACTTTTCTTGCTATTGTTGTACTATTGGTTCTATGAACAATATCAAAATTAGCTAGTAACCATATCTTCTCCTACTCTCCATTTCTTCAGTATCTCATTTTAAACAATATACTTTTACTAATAATTAAATTTTATAAACAAGTCAGTGAGTTTACAATAATTTTTCTATACTTTCACCTTTCTGTCTGATTTTATGAATTATTAGAGTATAGAGCCATTATATTCTATACATGTTTCTTTTTATTACTCTTTATCATATATACCTTAATTTACATAAAATCACCACCAGTCCACAAGCAATGTCTATCTAGTCTTGGTTGTCAAAATCTCATTCTCTAGGAAAATTCTCAGGAATGGATCAAGGACCCATTTTTTGTGTTTCTCCATATTTATAGCAGTGTGCTTCCAGTTTCATTCCTTGACTGGACAGAAATCTTTGATTTACTGCTTCTTTACTTGAGTATCTAAAACATGTTATTGGAATAAAGTGTTGTTGTAAAAATTTCAAAGAATAATCTGATTTTATTTCCCTATTTAGGATTTGGTGTTTTGGCTGGAAGTTTAAAGGATTTTTTTTTCTTTTTTACTAAGGATCAGTAGTTTTACTATAATGTATTTCAGTTTTGGTCATCCAGGGTTGATTCTTTCAGGCATGCAGTTTTTCTTTTCAATATGTAGTTTTAAGTTTCTTTATCTTCAGTAAAGTTTTCTTTAATCATATTTTGATTACTTTCTCTGTTCAATTTATTTTGTTCTTAAGAAATTCCTATTATGTGTATATTGAGTATTCTTTGCCTAAGTTCTCTATCTACTACTTCCTTTTAAATTCTTTTGATCTCTTTTTCCATTGCTTTTCAACTTTCAAAATTTTCATCATTCTCACCTTCTCACTTAAGGAATTTTCCATTGTATTTATTTGATCATCTAGTATTTTTGTTTGTTTGTTTAGGCTTCACTGCAGAAACAACTTTATTTCATTTTTTTTTCATTTTCTTTCCATTCCATAATATCTCTGTGCAAATATTTTATATATGAACCTTAAATTTTCTTATTCTGATTTATATTATTGTACATAGCTTCTTATATTTTCTTAAATTCTTTGGGTTGTTTTGAAATATACATTAAAGTTTCATTAGGGTTTTTTGTTATTTCTGGTGTATTTTCATTTTTTATAGAGATGCAATTTATTAATTTTTTTCTTATAACAATATTGCATAGGATTTGACTGTAACTCTTTTCTGTTGTTTACATTTGAGTAAAATAGTTTTCTTGTAGCTTTAGAAGGATGGATGAACCAGCATTACTTTACCAATTTTGTTGCTCTGCAATCTCTCTTATATTATTTTTATGAAGTGATCAAATTATGGTCTCATAGTTTCTTAGAAATTTTTCAGTTTTGTTGTATTCATGTTGACACCAATTATGTCTTATAGCTCTCAGTAGTTGGAATACACGCACTTACTTTTTGTGGTTTATTGGGACAATGTTTTCACTTTGTTTTGTTGCAAACATTGTCTTTAGTTTGGTTTTGTTATCGTAGCTGTTATGTCTGTTTTGTGGGGATATTTGAAGAGTCTCAGCTAGTAAATTGCTGCCACTGTCCTCTTTCCCAGGGTATCTCCTGGCACATATATTATCAGTGTGCCTCAGCCATTTCTTTTTTCCTTTTTTTATAACTACTTTTTAAATTGTTACCTAAAAATATGAAGGATGCCTCTATGCACTCCCTCCTTCTCCCACACTTTATCACATTAACAACATCCTTCATTAGTGTGGTACATTTCTTACACATGATGAACCTGTATTTAAACATTGCTACTAACCATAAATAAATGACCATATTTATATTATAGTTTATATTTTGTCCCACACAATTTTGTAAGTTATGATAAAATATACAATGGCCTGTATCCATCACTGTAATGTCATGCAGGACAAATCCAATGTCCCAGAAATGTACCCATATTACACCTATTCTTCCCTCTCCCATCCCTCAGAACTGTCACTTGAGCCTAGAATTTCAGCAGAGTTGCAACACCTACTCTCCAGTTCATTGGACTCACTCAGGACAACTAACAAGGAGATGATGATGGACAATGCCCATCCCGAGGAACAGAGAGTGTCTGCAACTGCAAGCAAGATAGCTCCGTCCATCTGCCCCATGAAATAGAATTCCCCTCTCAATTAGAAGCAGAGTGAGCCTTACCTTCCCCAAATCTTCAAGATTGGGAAATGAACAATGGACTAAAGTAGACTTATTATTATTCTACTATAGACATTATTATTCTAGCAATGGAAGAACTCTTCTCATTGATGTAAAGGCAGACTTAGCATATAAATCCACTACTTTCTACCCAGCGTGGGACATGACTCCTGGAGATGAGCCTCCCTGGAACTAAGGGATTATTACCAAGCACCAACTAGCAATGCATCTGGAAAAAAACCTTGACCAAAAGGGGGAAATGGTAGATACAAATGAGTTTTTATGTCTAAGAGATTCCAAAGTGAGTCAGGAGGTCATTCCAGAGGTTACACTTATTCAAATCTCAGTCATTTCTTCAAACATTATTTCTCATAGTATATTCTAAGGAATACTAGCTCTTTAATCAAGTCTGCCTAGAACTAGCTCTGTGGAAAGTTCAAAGGGTTGTATATAAAAAGTGTGAGTCAGATTTGTGGTTAAATAAAATTTGAAAGCCCTGGAATAATCAATAGTGAGTCAAATTTCTTTATTTTATCATTTCTCAGAATCTTCAATATGCTAATGTATTTTGTGGATCTTCTTTAGGGGATTATGTTTTCTGCCACTACTCAAAATAATTTGAACTTGGGACTTGCTTTTTTCCTACAGGATTAGTTCTGCATGAATAAATGGAGCCTTAAAGCAATTTTTCCAGTTCTTTCAGCTGTATTGCCCTCTTTAACATACAACAAAAGGATCATCTGGTCAGATTGCTGGTGCCATTAGTGAAAAATATCAGAATGTCCATTGTTTCAATGTTCAAAACTTTTGTTATACTACTTATTGCTTGCTAGGATTACTATAGATACTTGCTTGAAAAGATGAAAGGTCTAAATCATATTTTCATACATCATAATTTTTTTTACATTTCAAGTGATATTTCTTCCCTTTGAGGATGAGTGAAACACTACTAGGTGAGCTTTTCCTATTAAATCAAACATTTTCAGGGAGAAATTATGGCACCATGTTTAATTTAAAATGAAATTAAACATAAGTGGAAATAGTGGTAAAAGTGTTTTTTTTTTTTTTAGTTTTAGAAGAGCATTGGTTTGATATGATTTATTTCTTAGATCTGGCAAAACAATGCTAATTTTCAGGATTTATGATTCACTTTATAATTGCTTCAACATAGCTTGTATGTGTGGGCCAATTAAGATGTTTCAGGGGAAAATTTTAGATTAATATTACAGGGTTTTTTAGTGGCGGTTCTGAGTTCAAAGAAATCCTTGTGATTGTTCTGTACAATATGCTAACATGAACCACCCAGCCACTGAGCTCCCTTAAGTTGCCATAATTCTGTAAAGGGATGAGTGACTCCTTCAACCATATCCCAAGGAAATAATAGCAGGGTGGAAAATAGAACTACTGAAAATAACTAAGTATAATAGGTTTTCAGAAGGACTGTTCCTTCTTTTCTTCTTTCCTCCCTCTCCGTGTTTTCCATCTTCCTTTCCTTCTTTACTCTTTCCTTCACTTCCTTCTTCCTTCTTCCTTTCTTCCTTCCCTTCCTTCTTTCACCCAATTAAATGGCATCATAATATACTGGTTAAGAGTAGGAGCTCTGGTATAATATAGCCTAGATTCTAATGGGAACTCTGATTACTAATGTATGAACTGGTACAAGTTTCTTAATCTCTATTTGCTGGCACATGCCTACCTCCCTGGTCTCATTTTGCTTCAGTCCACTCTATTTCTGAACTCTAATCTCTGGGGCTGCCATCATTTCCCTGAAGGTATCATATTCCTTTCTACTTAAGGTCTTGACATAATCTGCTTCATCTGTATTTGTTCTCTTTCTATCCTTCCTTAGGTACTTAATTTCTAATCATCCTTCAACTTCCAATTCAAATATCCCTTCTTCAAGGAAGACTTTCTTGATACCCCAGATCAGGAGACATCCTTCTTTTCTATAGCATTATATAAACATATAAGTATATTTCCTTGACTGAGTTTACCAAAATTACATGATTATGGTATAGTCATATATATATAATTATGAGTGTACATAAAATTATACGTCAGGCCAACAATTGTATAATTATATAATTATATGTTTATTTTCTGTCTCCATGGAGAATGTAATCTCTTCAAGGACTGGAACTTCCTCAGTCTTCTTTAGAATTTTATTCCAAGTAATTAGAAATATGCTTTGCATATAAGCATGCTCAGTAAAGACTTTTGGAATGAATTAATTAATAAATAACTGAAAGAATGAATAAATGAATGAATGAGTAAGAATGTTCTTACTATAGAACTATGCCTTACTCTTCTTGTTCTTCCTGAGAAGCATGTGCAAAACACATTTAAATAACTCCAGTATTCTCAAATATTTGTGGGAAAAAAAATCACAAAAGTAGTAATAAGTATAATAAAAAGACCCACCATTGCTAAATCATGCACTATTTGCTTTCTAAAATTTTCACATGCATTGTATCATTTCACTTTGATAATTACTACAATATTGGTCCGGTTTTGGGTTGCAAGTAACAGAAAATGACTTTGTTATATTTAGCCAAAAGAAAACATTAGAAAAATATTTGTGGGAGGTACTCACAGAATGAGAACACAATTTAGAGACCAGATTTGGGGAAACTGGCAGGAAGAAAATGAAATTTATGGTTAAGCAGCAGGAATCATTCAAGGTTAAGGCCATGGTTCCTGTGTTCACCACTTCCTTTCTTCCCTCCCCCAACACACACACACAAGTCCCTCTGCTGTGAGGAATCAGATCTCTAAACATCCCTTCTGCTTTGCATCACCCTTTCTATATTCAGTGTCCTGGAAGTCAGTCTCTAGTAGGCCAAGCTTTGGGTACATGTTCTTTTCAGGTTATTCTCAGGTGCAGGGAGAGAAATGACCTTGTCCCTTTGGTTTTTTTTTTTTTTTTTTTTTTTTTTAAAGATTTTATTTATTTATTCATTTATCCCCTCCTTGCTGCTTGTGCTCGCTGGGTCAGCTAACCACGCCGTGCGGGCGGGCTTGCCTTCACCAGGAGGCCCCGGAAACCGAACCCGGGACGTCCCATATGGTAAACGGGAGCCCTACTGATTGAGCCACAGCCGCTTCCCTGTCCCTTTGGTTTTGATTGTGAGTATGAGCAGAAGGCAGAAGGAGAATTGCTTTTAAGGGAAACAAGGTGCCTCTAGGGAAAAATGGAAAAAAGATACAGGAAAAGCGTAAAAATGTAAAAATATCTGCTATATTTAGGAATCTAATTTCCAGATAAAGAAACTGAAGCTTATAGTGATTGAGCAAATTGCCTAATGTGAGAAAACTATAAATACAGGAGTAAAGTCCATGCTGGTTCTGTGTATATGTTTCATTAATTGAATTGAAAACCATATATTTTATATTATCATATTATTTAAATTTATTTCAGTAATTATGTTTAATAAAAAATGTTCTTGAGCCAGCATTCTTGGAATATAACTAAAATTTAAATTTATTTCATACTAATAACAATTATAATCATTAGCATAATGATACTGTGGGAAAAATCTTTTGAATGTCACCAGATCACATCTTTATGTTTTTGATTTAAGTATTAAAATGTTAAAAAGAAAATTAAAGAAGAAAAGACTTAGAAACAGACTAGATTTGGAATTTCCCCTTCACTACCTTCTAGCTATATGTCCAGAAAATATTAATTGAATCTCTATGAAGATTATTACCTTACCTATAAAATACTTAGCATGTAGGGATATATGATAGAAGATATAGTGAAAAAGGTTAAATTATATAATCTACATAATACAAAATGGCTAGTATTTTCAGGGCATTATATGAATAGAAGTCTTATTTCCCTTTCCTTTTTAAAATTTTGTTAAAAATAAATGAGAGCTAGCATTTTTTGCACACATATCTAAGGGAAACAGTCGTTTTTTTAATTCTTAAATATATCAGTTACAACAAATTTGTATCTGATTCTTCTTAATGGGTATGGAGATAGTTGATTTTAGTGAAGAAATATGTCCTTTAAATAATTGAAAACTGGAACTGGAATTCTTAGTTTTATGAAGGCATTGGCAATGAAAAACATTTTAAGCTTTACATTTTGAACAGCTTTTTCTTTTTGCCAATTAGGTGACACTTAAAATGGCCTCAAAAAGAGTCATGAATATTTGAAAACCTTGAAGTAATTAAAAAGACTTTTGTATAAAGATAAAAAAGGAGGGCAAAAGTATCTCTTATTTGAGGTAAGTTTCAAACATTCCATTGAAGATCAATGGTCACTTGTCATCTGAAGCCTTTTAGGGCATCTCTGGTGGAAATGTCTACAAAGTTCACCTTTTCTGTATTCATTAAGCATTACTCATCCTAAGGCAATGAAAATAGAATGGCTCAATTTCCAAAACTTCAATTTAGTCATTGAAGATAATAATAAAAAGGTAATGGTCAAATTTGGCACATGATACAAAAAGATTTAACAGATCATCAGCCCCCCAGGAAGAATGAATCTCACAAATTTCCAGTGACAAAGAGTTTTATGGAAGTTTGCATCAATTCTAAAAGCAGTGACACCTTCGAGGCAAAATAGCTCTTATTACTCCGTGAAAAATCCACATTTTGGATCTCATCTATTTGATATAATTGTTTGGGGTTTTTGAGATTTAGAGTGCACTATGGAACTTTTGTTTTTCTTGGGCTGGAAAATTGACTAAATAGACATCTTGTTCAGGTGAGAGTAATGAAGAGAGATTGGATTTTTTCATGAGATAGACTGGCTTCTGAAAAAAAGTAATGGTGTTATTCCCTGAGATGGAGTGGTTGATATTGTTCTTGTCAGTGAAAGAAGTGAAGTAAATTTTAAGAACTAGTTCTTTTTGATGATTTCTATCATTAAAAATGTGGAAGTTTGGGTCCCTGATTGATAGTGTGAATTTAATATAGATTTTACTTTTCATGTTGTAAAGTTGTTAGAGGATTTTTACATTTTTTTCATTTTACCTTAATATGTTTCCAAAAGTATTGTATACTATATCTAAAAAATAACGATAATTATATATAGATATATGTTTATAGTAAAGTATACCCACAATTGCATAATTCAGAAATAAACACGTAGCATTTTGGAGTATTTCCTTTAATTTTTTTCCATGTGTATCCAAATTTATTTATTTACTTGGTGAATGTTAGAAAGATACTTAATAAACTTAATATACTTAATACACATATTTCATATATTGTTTATTTCCTTATCTATAAAGAGATCAATACAATAATTTTAATGGCTGCATTGTATTCTATAGTAAAGTTGATTCATCATATCCTCCATTGATGGATATTTGGATTGTCTCAGTTTTTCATTATTGCTAATAATATCTCTTTTTAACATCCCTGAAATATAAAAAGTGGTAGACTACTGTGCCATGACTGGGCAGCTGAACAAGTGCCAGCAACTGTTTATTTATGGATTTCTTCTAAATGTAAAAAAAAAAAGAAATCCTCTCTGATAAAGTCAGTTTTATTCAGGCATCTATTACTTGGAGAATAATGCATTCATAATTTATATGCTTAGTTTGTCACATAGTTATATAATAGTTGTGATAGTTTGATGCTGGGTGGACCTCAGGAAACCATGTTTGTAGAGCTAATCAATTCCTATCGGTGCAAACCTATTGTAGGTGGGTACTCTGCATTAGATTATCAAGTTAAGGACCTTTTGGTTAGATTACTTCAGAAAGGCATGTCCCTGGGTAGGTCCTAACCCTCTTACCGGAGTCCTTTATAAAGGATGAATATGGAGAGAACAATGCAGGAACTAAGAGAGAAAGCCACAGACCTGAATGCAAGGAAACCTGTAGGAAGAAGGAGATGCTGCCATGTGCCTTGCCTTGTGACAGAGGAATTCAGGATCACTGGTAGCTCATGTTTGGGGAGAAAGCATCGCCTGATGATGCCTCAATTTAGACACTTTTCTCAGCCTCAGAACTGTAAGCTTAAGCTTGCAAACCAATAAACACCCATTGTAAAAGCCAACCCAATTCTGGTATATTGTTTTTGGCAGCTTTTACCAAACTCCAACAGTATTGAATGGAATATTATTAAGATCGAAACATCAGTGACCAAGTATAGCACCTGTAAATAAGTTGATCCATGACCTTGATGGAATCCTGAGACAACCCAACAAAATAATATGGTAAAACCCATTAAATGAGAGTAAGTGTTGAATGATGTAACATTACATTTTATTGGAAATATTAATCTTCTCATGTTTAAGATTTATCTTACAATATACTATTTACTTATTCTCCAAGGCTGAATTGGAACTACATTTCTTTTATAGATTCCCCTGATGATTAAAATTTAACATATTTAATCTTTTTAAAAATTCCACTAATAGTTATCGAATGTATCAAAGTTGTGACTTACATTATCACCTATGTTTCTCATTTCCTGCAAATGTGTTTTACTTCTTCCATCAGATATAAGTATGACAAACATTGTGTGCAAGTGCTAGTTCATTACTCTCTTGTATCCATGGTAGACATTCCAAAATGATTATGGCCTTGTTTCGTTTAAACCCAGATATAACCTTGGGCTCCTCTTCAACACAAATATCAATGCAGTTTCCACCAAATTATTGGAGTCTGAATGCTAAATGTGACTAAATATCCTTGGCTGAGCTAGAATATAAACTTGCTGAGGTCACGAATTATATCAGTTTTATGGATATAATTGTTTATCAGACAGATTTTGTGGGGTTTTTTTTTTGCCATTTTTTTTGTTTTTGCATGTATTTGATTGACTGTTGATAATGGATCATAGGTGAAACGCTATTTGCAAGAGAATCCCTACTTACAATACAAATGTTCTTTGAGAAAGCATGAGTATATCATGATGGCTAATACTATATGAACAGGACTGAAAATAAGAATAAAACTCATTTTTTAAAATATATTTTTTATTGAAGTATCTTGTTCATACATGAACATACATAAGCAATAACTATATAGTAAATATTGTGAACTTACAAAATAAATATACATAACATCATACAGGGGTGATCATACATCACCCCTCCACCAACACTTTGCATGGTTTTGAACATTTGTTACAAATTATGCAAGAGCATTGTCAATATATTACTACTAACTATAGTCTCTATCTTACATTTGGTGTATTTTCCACAACCCACCCTATTTTTTAAAAATATATTTTTTTATTATAGAAGTTGTGAACTTGGAAAACAATCATACACATGTGTAGAATTCCCATACAACACACCTTCACCAACGCACCACACCATGGTGGAATATTTGTTGCAGATTATGAGATAATATCATAAGACTATTACCACCAACCATGGTCCACAGCATACTATTGGCATACTTTTTCCATACACCTCCATTATCTTTGGCATTGATGCAAGAATAATAGAGTATTGCTGTTAAGCACAGTCTATAGGTCATACCATTTGTAGTTTTCCCATGCTTCTTCACATTCCTACCACCTGCAATAGTGATGTACATCTGCTCTAGCTCACAGAAGGACACTCTAGCATTTGTATTCTCAAACACGATTCTTATCCACCTCTGGGTTCACTGTGATATTCAGTCCCTAGATTATTCTTTAGCTTACTTTAAAATTGACATTTACTTCCCCAGACTACCCTTTTCAGCCACAATCCCATTTATAAACCAGTTGCTACTCACTATAATGTTACCATCAACTCTATCCATTTCCACACTTTTACAGTCAACTTAATTAAAACGTCTACACACATTAAGCATCTGTAGTTCTTCTGAAACCTCCTCTTATCTCCTAATAATCTATACTCTAGGTTTTAACCCATGTGTTCATTTTTCATATTAAGTTCATATTAATGAGACTATGCAATATTTGTCCTTTTGTGTCTGGCTTACTTTGCTTAGTATAATGTCTTCAAGATTCATCCATGTTGTCATATGTGTCCCAATTTCATTTCTTCTTGCTGCAGTATAGTATTCTATCGTATACATATACTATATTTTGTTTATCCATTCATTGGTTGATGGATACTGGGGTTGTTTCCATTTTTGGCAATTGTGAATAACACTGCTATGAACATTGGTGTGCAGATGTCTGTTTGTGTCATAGTTTTCAGTTCTTCTGGATATATTCCTAGTAGAGGAATTGCTGGATCATATGGCAGTTCTATATTAAGCTTCCTGAGGACCTGCCAAACTGTCTTCCATAGAGGCTGCACCATTTTATAATCCCACCAATAGTGAAGGAATGTTCCTATTTCTCCACATCATCTCCAGCACTTATTGTTGTCTGTTCTTTTTAATAATGGCCATTCTGTGTGGTGTTAGATGATATCTAATTGTTGTTTTGATTTGTATTTCCCTAATAGCTAGTGATATGGAACATTTTTTCATGTGCTTTTTGGCCATTTGTATTTCCTCTTTGGAGAAATGTCTATTTAAATCTTTTGCCCATTTTTAAAATTGGATTGCTTGCTCTTTTATTGTTGAGTTGTATGATCCCTTTATATAGAAAAGGTATCAAACCCTTATCGGATATGTAGCTTCCAAATATTTTCTCCCATTGAGTGGGCTGACTTTTCACCTTGATGAAGTCCTTTGAATCACAGAAGTATTTAATTTGAGGAGGTCCCATTTATCCATGTTCTCTTTCATTGCTCATACTTTCAGTGTAAGTTTTAAGAATCCACCACCTACAACCAGGTATTGAAGGTGTTTCCCTACATTTTCTTCTAGGAGCTTTATGGTTCTTGCTTTTATATTTAGTTCTTTGATCCATTTTGAGTTAACTTTTGTATAAGGTGTGAGATAGGAGTCTTCTTTCGTTCTTTTGGCTATGGATCTCCAGTTCTCACAGCACCATTTGTTGAATAGACTGTTCTGTCTCAGCTAGGTAGATTTGAAAGGCTTGTGAAAAATCACTTGGCCATAGATGTGAGGGTCTGTTTCTGAACCAACAATTAGGGTCCATTGGTCTTTGTGTCTATCTTTATGCCAATACCATGCTGTTTTTACCACTGTAGCTAAATAATATGATTTAAAGTCTGGAAATGAGAGTCCTCCAACTTCACTTTTCCTTTTTAAGATGTTTCTGGCTATTTGGGGCCTCTTACCCTTCCAGATAAATTTGATAATTTTGTTTTCCATTTGTTTAAAACATGCTGGTGGAATTTTTAATTGGGATTGCATTGAATCTGTGTATCATTTTGGGGAGAATTGACATCTTAATGATATTTAGTCTTCCAATCCATGAGCATGGAATGTTCTTCCAATTATGTAAGTCTTTTTTTATTACTTTTAGCAATGTATTATAGTTTTCTGAATACAAGTGCTTTACATCCTTGGTTAAGTTTATTCCTAAATTTTTGATTCATTAATTACTATTGTAAATGGAGTTTTTTTCCTGAGTTCCTCCTCAGATTGCACATTACTAGTGTATAGAAACACCACTGATTTTTGCATATTGATCTTGTATCCTGACACTCTACTGAAATCGGTTATTAGCTCTAGCAGCTTTGTTATAGATTTTTCGGGATTCTAGATATAGGATCATATCATCTGTCAATAGTGAAAATTTTACTTCTTCCTTTCTGATTTGGATGCCTTTTGTTTCTTTTTCTTGCCAGATTGCTGTAGCTAGAACCTCTAGCAATGTATTGAACAACAATACATGCACATCCTTTTCTTGTCCCTGATCTCAACGGGAAAGCTTTCAGTCTTTCACCATTGAGTAAAATGTTAGCTATGGGTTTTTTATATATGGCCTTTATTATGTTGAGAAAGTTCCTTTCAATTCCTATCTTTTGTAGTATTTTTATCAGGACAGGATGCTGTATTTTGTTAAATGCCTTTTCTGCATCAATCGAAAATATCATATAATTTTTCTTCCTTGATTTATTAATGTGGTGTATTATGCTGATTGATTTTCTTGTGTTGAACCATCCTTGCATGCTTAGTATAAAACCCACCTGATCATGATGAATAATTCTTTTAATGTATTGTTGGATTTGATTAGCAAGTATTTTATTGAGAATTTTTGCATCTGTATTCATTAGAGAAATGGGTCTATAATTTTCCTTTTTTGTAATATCTTTATCTGGCTTTGGTATTATTGTGATATTGGCTTCATACAATGAGTTTGGTAGCATTCCTTCTTGGTCAACTTTTTGGAAAAGCTTGGGTAACATTGGTATTAAATCTTCTTTGAATGCTTGTTAGAACTCATCTGTGAACTTGTCTGGTCCTGGGCTTTTCATTTTGGGGAGCTGTTTGATGACTGTTTCAATCTCTTTAGTTGTGATTGGTTTGTTGAGGTCTTCTATCTAGGTTGTTTGTACATTCCTAGGAGTTTTTCCATTTCATCTACATTGTCTCATTTTTTTTGGCATAAATTTGTTCATAGTATCCTCTTATGATCTCTCTTATTTATGTGGGGTCAGTAGTATTGTTCCCATTTTCATTTTTTATTTCATTTATTTGCATCTTCTTTCTTTTTCTCTTAGTCAGTCTAGCTAAGGGTTTGTCGATTTGTTAATCTTCTCAAAGAACCAACTTTTAGTTTTGTTTATTCTATTGTTTTTGTTCTCAATTTCATTTATTTCTGCTCTGATCTTTGTTTTTTCATTCCTTCTATCTGCTTTGGATTAGTTTGCTCTTCTTTTACTAGTTCCTCCAGTTGTATAGTTAGGTCATTGATTTTATCTCTTTCTTCTTTTTTTAATGTAAGCATTGAGGGCTATAAATTTTCCTTTCAACATTGCCTTTGTTGCATCCCATAGGTTCAGATATGTTGTATTCTCATTGTCATTTGTCTCAAGATATTTATTGTTTTCTCTTGAAATTTCTTCATTGACCCACTGATTATTTAAGAATATGTTGTTTAATCTCCATATATATGTGAATTTTCTCCTTTTCTGCCTCTTGTTAATTTCCAACTTTATTTCGTTATGATCAGAGAAAGTTTTTGTATAATTTTGATTTTGTTGATTTTATTGAGATCTGCTTTGTGAGCCAACATATGGTCTATCCTGGAGAAAGATCCATAAGCACTTGAAAAGAATGCATATCCTGCTGTTCTGGGGTGCAATGTTCTGTATATGTCTATTAGGTTTAGTCCATTTATCATATTATTCAAACTCTCTGTTTCCTTATTGATCCTCTGCCCAGATGTTCTATCCAATGCTGGAAGTAGTGTACTGAAGTATCCAACTATTATTGTAGAGATGTCTATTTCTCCCTTCAGTTTTTCCAGTGTTGCTTAATGTATCTTGGGGCATCCTGGTTATGTGCATACACATTTATGATTGTTATTTCTTCCTGGTGAATCGTTCCTTTTATTAATATGTGTATTAGTCAGCCAAAGTGGTGCTGATGCAAAATACCAGAAATCTGTTGGCTTTTATAAAGGGTATTTATTTAGGGTAGAAGCTTACAGTTACCAGGCCTTAGAGCATAATTTCTTCCCTCACCAATTCTGTTGTCACATGTTGGAGCAAAACTGCTGTTGACGTTTGCCAGGGTTCAGTCTTCTTGGGTTCCTCTCTTTTCAGGGCTCTGTTTTACTCTGGGCTCAGCTCCTCTGGTTCCTCCCCAAGGTCAGCTGTAGACTATGAGGCTCTCTAGGCTTTGCCTAGCTCTACAAGGCCAACTGTGAACTGTCAGGTAAATAACTTGTCTCTTTTTCTGGGATGGTCTCTCCTTCCTCATGACCGAGTTCCTCTGTGTGCTTACTTTCCTGGGCTCCAACATTAAAACTCAGCATCAGAACTCCAACATCAAAAACTCCAACTATCCTCTGCTCTGCCATGTAATTTTATCTCAGAGTCCCCGCCCATGAAGGGGCTGGTATTCAAAGTCCTACTGACGTGGCCCAATTAAAGCCCTAATCATAATTTAATCATGCCCAGAAGAACAGACCAGTTTACAAGCATAATCCAATATCTATTTTTGGAATTCATAAATAATGACAAACTTCTACAATATGTAATGTCCTTCCTTGTCTCTAATAACAATTTTGCTTTTAAGTCTATATCAGATGATATAACTATAGCTCTGCTAGCTTTTTTGGTTAGTGCATGCATGGGATATCTTTTTCCAACTTTCACTTTCAATCTATTGGTATCCTTGGGTCTAAGGTGAGTCTCTTGCAGACAGCATATAGATGGTTCATATTTTCTTATCCATTCTGCCAGTCTGTGTCTTTTGGCTGGGGAGTTTAATCCATTAACATTCAATGTTATTACTCTAAAAGCAGTTCTTATTTCATCCATTTTGATCTTTGCATTTTATCTGTAATTTTATTTTTGACACTTTTAGTTACTGTTACTAATACAATCATCATTTCTTGACTCTCTTCCAAGTCTTTCTCTGCTGTCTTTTCTTCTCAGGCTGTAACCATCCCTTTAGTATTTCCTGCAAAGCTGGCCTTTTTGTTATAAACTCTCTCAAGTTTCTGTTTATCTGTGAATATTCTAATCTCGCCCTCATTTTTGAAAGATAATCTTGCCAGATATAAAATTCTTGGCTGGCAGTTTTTCTCTTGCAGTATCTTAAATATATCATATCACTGCCTTCTTGCCTCCATGCTTTCTGATGAGAAACCAGCACTTATTTTTATTGGGTATCCCTTATATGTTTTGCATTGCTTTTCTCTTGCTGCTCTCAGAATTCTCTTTGTCTTTGGCATTTGACATTCTGATTAGTATGTGTCTCAGAGTTAGTCTATTTGGATTTATTTGGATGGGAGTACATCGTGCTTCTTGAACACAGATATCTATGTCCTTCAATAGGGTTGGGAAATTTTCTACCATTATTTCTTCAAAGATTCCTTCTTCCCCTTTTCCATTCTCGTCTCCTTCTGGGACACCCATGACACTTATGTTTGCACATCTTTTACTGTCATTTAGTTCCCCAAGATCTGTTCAATTTTTTCCATTCTTTTCTCCATCTATTCTTTTGTATGTTCACTTTCAAAGACTCAATGATTCTTTCTTCTGCTTCCTCAAATCTGCTGTTATATGCTTCCAGTGTATTTTTAATTTCATTTATTGCAACTTTAAATCCCATAAAATCTGCTATTTTTCTATGTATGCTTTCCAAATTCTCCTTGTGCTCCCCTAGTGTCTTCTTAGTATCCTTAATATCTTTAGCTATCTCATTGCATTTATTAAGAGATTTGTTTGAACATCTATGATCAGTTGTCTCAACTCCTTTATGTCATCTGCAAGCTTATCTTGTTCCTTTAACTGGGCCATATCTTCCTGTTTCTTGGTATGGATTGCAATTTTTTGTTGGTGTTTTCATTTCTGGCATGCTAGATATATTTATTCTGGGTGAAATTTTTCCCTTTAGTTTAGGGCTTTCTTGTCTTTTCTCTCTTGTTAGGTAGTAGGAGCTGAGGATGTAGTTGGTGCTATAAGCTATGGAGGCTGAAGCTGCCCACGTTGCCCTAGGAATTAATGAAGCTTCTCTCATTTTCCCCCCTGTCAGGGGTAGGGACAGAGTTGCAGCTATGTATAATAATCCAAGTTGGTCAGGAGAAGACTGTCTGTAGTTGCTCAGAGAGACTGATGTAGCTTCACACCCTTCTCCTCTACCTTGGGCAGGGATGTAACTATAGTTGTGGGCAGCAATCTATGCTGTTTGGGTCCAAAATGACAATAGTTGCCCCGGTAAACCAGAACCCTCCCTGCCGAGGGGTGGGAATGGACCCTCTGGATTGCCCAACAATCTAATCCGTGTGGACTGAATATGCTTGAAGTTACCCTGAGAGGCTGAAGGAGTACTGCCCTTCTTCCCTTTGGAGGATAGGAATAGAACAACCAACACTGAACAGTTCAGTCCCTGTAGGCTGAAAGTACCTGCCATTGCCCAGAGAGGCTGAGGAAGCACCAGGCCCTTCTTACCCTATTGGGTGGTGGGAGTGGTTCTATGGGCACCCAACAGTTCAGTCCTTTTACGCTGAGAATACCTGTCATTGCCCGGAGAGGCTGAGGAAACACCAGCCCCCTCCTATATTATTAGGGCATGGGGTTGGATCCACAGACACCTAACAGTTCAGTCCCTGTAGGCCAAAAGTAACTGCTGTTGTCTGGAGAGGCAGTGGAGTCACCAGACTCCTCCTATCATATTAGGGGTGGGGCTGGATCCATAGGCATACAACATTCCAGTCCATGCAGCCCAGAAGTGTCTGTCATTGCCCGGAAAGGCTGTGGAAACACCAATCCCCTTCTTTCCTATTGGAGCTGTGAGGGTGGATCCCCAAGTACCCACCAGTCCAGACTGTGTGGGCCAAAAGCACCTGCAGTTACCCAGAGAAGCTGGGCAAACACAATCTATCTCTTGTCCTATTGGGATAGGGGTGGAGCCACAGGTGCCCAGCAGTCGGGTTTGTGCAGGCCAAAAGTGCCTGCAGTTGTTCTGAGAGGCTGAGGCACACCAGCCCCCTTCTATCCTATGGGGTGGGGTGGGGGTGGGCAGAGGTGGAGATGGACTTGAAGGCATTCAACAAACCAGTTCAT
Source organism: Tolypeutes matacus (assembly GCA_026826555.1). NCBI lineage: Eukaryota > Metazoa > Chordata > Mammalia > Cingulata > Chlamyphoridae > Tolypeutes > Tolypeutes matacus. The sequence goes on along the minus strand of JAKSZT010053770.1, from coordinate 53,390,772 downwards.
GTGTGCTGAAAAATCCTGCCGTTGCCTGGAGAGGCCAAGGATACCCAGCACCTCTCCTATCCTATTGGGTTGTTGAGATCAGCCTCAGGTGTCCGAATATTCATTCTGTGCTGGCAGAGAGCACCTGCAGTTGCCTGGAGAGCCTGGTGCATCTCCTGCCAGCTTCCTCTTTGCTGGAGGTGGGGCTGGAGCCTAAGCTAGGGCTGCAGTCAGATCTTTGTGGAAAGAAGCCAGTTGCTAACTTCACTGCATTTTCAGTCAGCCAGGCTTCCCCTCATGCCGGGGGCAGAGTCAAAATTGTGGCTACCAGACTCTTTCTAATTTGGACAGGCTCAAATCCTAGCAGTTTCTAGGATTATACTTTAGCCAGCCAATTCCACTAATCAGTAGCTGAAGTCAGGGGATAATTGTCTCTTCCTCCACCGTTTATGGGAAATGGAGCTTCTAACACCAGCCATGGAATAGCTCCTGAGGCAGTTTGCACTGCTAGAGTAGGATGGGCACCAGGCTCTGCAGCATGGCCTGCAGTTTCACCGAGAGGTGGTGCAGGTCCCGCCCCACCTCCCCTCTCAGCTTCTTCCCTGCCGGAGTTGGGGCTGGGGCTTAGGCTAGAGCTGCAATCCAGTCTGGGTGGAAAGAAGATGGTCCCTACTTGTCATTGTGATTTTCAATCAGCCCCACTTCCCCTCAGCCCGGGGGTGGAGTAAAAATGGCGGTTACCTGTCTCCTTCTAATCTGGACAGGCTCAAAGTTTAGTTGTTCCTAGGATTATACTTTAGCCTGTCAAATTTACTAATCAGTAGCTGAAGTTTGTGCCACACCACGTCTTCCTCCCCATTTTTTGGGAAATGGGGCTTCCAATTCCAGCCATGGAATAGTTCCTGAGGTGGCTTGCACCATGGGCACCTACATCCATGAGGTGGAGGGCTCTACTCACAAATCCTCTCTGCAGATGGGCAGTCTCCCCCTTCCATACTTTCAAGGATGTTGCATGATGCTCTTCTGGTCTCCTGGGGCCCTCAAACAGGTGTTTTAGATAGCTCTGGGTGATTACTAACTGCCCTGTAGCACGAGCTGACTCCAGGAGCTCCTTAGTCTGCCACCATCTTGGCTTCTCCCCAGAATAAAACTCATTTTAAAATTAAGTAATCCTGTTTAAGGCATATTTTTTCATGTACTCACCCATACTTTTAAAAATTAGATATGCAGTGTAAATTGTTCATCTAGCAGTGTTAGAACACTTTTTTCTTTCTATCAAGTAGCACACCAAATTTCCTGTAAAAATGAATCAACACACAAAGCACAATAGATCCAGACAAGAATTGGATGATGTGGGAGTGATGCAAAAGCTGTTCTGTTGCTAGACCATTGTAAAATTTGAAGTTAAAACATTAAGGTAGAATTGCTTTAGTATAAAGAATACTTAAAGCCATAAAAAGTGGTTTGCAGAAATTTTACTTTCATTTTACAGAAATATAAACTAGAGCTTAGAGGAATTGAGATGCCTCTGATCATATAATTTATGCTGGATCTGGAACCTGAATCCATTCTTTGTTGCATAGATCAGCATTATTTCTCTTATTCTTTATGTGTGTACTATTTGTTTAGCCCAATTATACTCTGTTATTCTATATACTTTCTGCCACTTCTGACATTTAAGCCTTTGTGCAAACTGACTCCTGCCTGGGATACCTACATTTGTCCAAATCCAAGTCATCATTTACATTTGAGTTTTCATGTAGCGCTTCTATAAAGCTTTATGTAGATCCTCAACAAAAATGACTCTATTCCTTATGTTTCAGTGTCATTTCCTTACTATCATTTTATGATTTTTGTACACATTTGTATACATTTTTCCCATATTGAATTATGTTATTTGTATATATCTTAAATTTTAACACTTGAGGCTTAGCAGAGTGCTTCTGCCTCAAGGTCTCTTATGAGGCTGGCTGCAGCTATGGTCTCATCTGAAGGATTGACTAGGGAAAGATCCACTTCCAAACTCTGTCTCGTGATTGATGGCAGGCCTCTGTTCTTTGATTGCTATTTGCCAAAGACATCAGTTCTTTGCCACAAGGGCCTTTTCTGAGGGTGGTTCAGCATGGAAGCTAGTTTCTCTCAGAATGAATGATCAGAGAGAGAGTGAAAGCACCCAAGACAGAAGCCACAGTTTTTTAATAAACTATTCTTGGAAGTGACTTATTAACACTTCTGCCACATGCTATTGGTCATAGACCAGCCTAGTGCAATGTGGAAGGGAAGTACATAAGGGTGTGAATACCAGGAGGTGGGGATCACTGGGATTCTAAAGGCTGCTGATTTCACTTGGAAATGGGACAGGTTTGATTGCAATTTGTTATGGTCTTAATGTACTTCTAAAAAACATTACCTGTACTTTACATTATTTCTCTATTTTAAATATATATGGATCATAATAAACCGGTGATTGAAATATGGATATATTATTAACAAATAAATTTAATTGGGAAATACAAATTTATTAGAGCTTTTCACGTTCTCTCAGTTCTGATACATGGTTCAATTAATTTTTGACTAGAATGTGTGTGTGTGTTTCACTGCAGTTTAAGATGTGATATAGTGGCTTTCATTCAAAAACATTAACTTAATTATACAAATTTCTACAGTAGCAATCCAAAATTTCATATATAATTCTTAATAAATATTAAGGATGATATTAAAAATAATGAGAATGAAGTTGTCATATACTAAGTTAAAAGAGCAATCAATCAAATTGTCTACTCCTAATTAACATTATACTTACTATTTCATATAAGAGATTGCTGGGTCTTTTTTCCTTTTTCTTTATTCATCAGTTAAGTACCTTTGTATTTAATGCAGGAAAAAATACCTTAACTTTGGGGTCTTTCTCTGTGCTTTAAATTACATTTGTGAATACTTCACTGAACAGTATTTTTTCAAATATAACCCATATACAGTAATCATGTTTAAAATATTATTTTTCATAGTTATGACCCATCTGCTCAATACTGATAAGAAGTTCAATAAAGCAGGCTGTAAAAATCAATGCTCTTAAATGTTTATTAATTATCTAACACATTGCTTAGCTTACTTAGCACATTTAATATCCCAGTACATATTTCAAGGTATATATGAAAATTTTGCACTTAGGTTTAAAGATGCATTTTCAGCATCCTTTCAACTATGTTCTCTTAATCCAAATTTATAAGCATTGAATTTATTCCATTTAATCTGATCATTCATTGAGAATACAATTTCTCTGAAGGTAAGGCAGACAATTTTTATCTGGGGAAAAATCTTAAAAGTATATTGTACATTAAAAACCACTCAAGCATAGTGGGCTAAGCTGCACATGGACCAGATTTCAACATTTGACAAAATTATCATTAAATTTAAGACTCATTCTAATTTTCTCAGTCATTATTTTAAACTCTAGTAGCACCAGGTACTGATTTGATCAGTCAGTGAGCCATAAAGCATTCAGGTCAAGTAGATCAACACAAAAATGTTTTCTGATTCCTTTCCTTCTCATCACATGGAAGCCCTTTGCCAGCATCATTAACAGTGCTTGGGTTCTAAAATTATTTCTCCTTCCAAACTATACTAATGTGTTTTGAAATAGTCAGAAAAGCAACGAAACTGAAAGGTGAAGAACTAAGAAGAAAACACAAAGATTAATTCACATCTGTCAGCAGTCCTATTTTTTACTCTCTTCCCATTTTCATGTCCCTACATACCTGCCTAGCATCTAACTTAATGTCTTAAACATGGTAACATTCAAAAACGCATACTTTAAAAATAAGTTGGCTTTGTTGAAATACAGTTCACAATTCTAGTGTCAGACTCATGAGATGAGCAGTGGATATGCTTCTGATTAGTTTGTTGAAATATACATGTTTTAACCTTAATACTTTCTATTTCTGTTAATAAGTTTTTAAGTTTTGGTCTAAAAAGTGCCACATAAAATCTTAGTTACAAAAAATCTTTTCAAGTCATAATGCCTAAAATTCTATAATTAGTTATGTATCCCTTTAGATCTTGAAGTTTGTGTGAAGTCCAAAAGTCTTGCCTGGACTATTTTGATGGCCTCATTCCCTTTAGTTTGCTGGCCATTATTCATAGAGCTGCCAGGATGATCTCTCTCTAATTTGCACTTTTAATCCTTTCCTTCTAAGTAAAAAACTGTTTAATGACTCTTCCATTGCTTGAAGAATAAAATCTAAACTCCATTGTAGGATCCATATGGTCTTAATATTGTCAATACAGCTTCTCTTTCCAGGCGTATATCCATGCATCCTTTATTCTTCCCCCATACAGCCATACACGCTCCATCATGAACCCTATATTCCATCCTCATTAACCCTTCATCCATGTACTCTATATTAAATTCCTATCTATCCTTGAACCTTCCACCATCCATCCCACATTCTCTCCACATTGAACTTCGCATTCCCCATGTTATCTCATAACTTTGGGTGTTCTATATGTCTAGAATATCTTCAACTGAGCATTTTCCTGTCTGATGTACTCCCAGTCATTTTTAAATTCTAGATGAAAATTCACCTCTTCTATGAAGATTTCCTGACAACCTCTGGATTTTTCATCCTTCCCTCACCTTGTACCTCTCTCTTTCCCCCATCTTTAACTCTTTCCTGTGGGACACAACAGTGTATTTTATATAACTATATTTCAGCCCCTTTCCATTTATTAAAAGAATTCAATTACATTCACTTCAACAAAGTTTAAAATTTGTTAGTTATACCTAACTTCTAAAAAGAAACTCACTTAGAAATGTTCATTACAACATATCCTCTTGTATTTATTATTTGATATTTACTTATAGTTCAAAAATGGATTTAGAATAAACCAAGTCTTTGAGAGAAAACTCAAAGAGTTTTCTTTGGAAAACTTTCTTGAGTGGCAAAGAAGAATCAGTCACCTTCATTCTCAGTTGGAGCAAATTATACAACATGAAAAGAAAAGAAAAGAATACTAGCTTAATTTATAGTCAGCGCCTTCAGATGCTATGTCTAAATTTCATAAATGCTGGCCAGTTATTTGGAGGCTACAGATGTATGATTTTTACATTCCAATCCATCCTTGCTGATGAGACTCTCTCACTGGTTCTAAAAGTATAAAATGGGTCCTTTAGGAGCTAAGGCTTTGAAGAAGTAGAGAAAGTTTCCAGACCAATCTATGATGATACTCAACATTTTTTGAGAGGTAGGGATGTGTGGGGGTGAGGGTGCTGTGGTGCCCCACCTGGGTATTTACTGCTATTATCTGATTAAATTTTGAACATCTTACATATCAACTGGACATTATTTAAAATGTATCCATTTTTACCAGAGGCTTTATTATAATCCTTCTTTTGGAAGGGAAGAATGTATATGTAGAATTAAAATTAATTGTCTTTCCAAGCTATGTAATTTGGGGAGAATGAAAGACAGAGCAATATAAAATTTGTAAAACAAAGTAATAGAACTCTCATTTGACAGGTGCATATATAATTATTTCCTACAAAATATTAATTTTATGTATATTTTATTTAAATTTATGTCAAGCCCACACATAGTATATTCTTTTTCCAATATAATTATTACAAAGAAAACTTAAATTGGTAACAGGAGGCTAAATGCTTGGGGCAATATACAACTGATGGATGACTAGAGGATAATGATAAATGAATCTTATTTTAAATTCTGTCAACGAAATAAATCACTAATGCCATCAATTTCATTAATATATTAGTGTTCCACTCAACCAATATACCTCTCTCTTGTCTATTCCAAGGAAGCCTGCTCATTTTAGTCATAAAGCTCAAAACAAATACGACTAAATTTTTTGTAATTTATAGAAATGGAAAAACATTAATTATGGCCACTCTACACAGGAAACCCCTTTGGTAGGCATCGTTTTTTTGGAACTAGCCTTTGTTTTCTGACTGTGTAGTCAGTAATCCTTGAAATAATGAAAATATAATTTCTCTGGAAAATGGCACAGTTCCTATAAAAAACATGTCACAAAGGAGAGTTCCTATTTCCTGATAAAGTGTCTAAAATGTATATGTGGAAAATAATTGGCTTATAAAAGGTGAATATAGTCATATACGAGCTGGTGCTGTTTGTCAGCAAAATGTAGTATACTGACAAATAGAAATTCCCTTTAAAATCTACATCTAAAACTTGGACAATTTTTACAATAGGATAAAATCCTGCTTAAACACTTACTTTATGTAAATGAACTAGCATATCAGATTTCAGAAATTCATGTAAGTTCATATGAAAAATTTTAGCATTGCTTGAACATAACTTCATTGAAGTTTCCCTTTACCTAGCATCGGAGTGTTTCCTATAAAACTGGGAGCAGTAGGAATGTTGAATAATAAATAGAGAATAAAATAAAAATAATTACCTTAAGTTAACCTAATGTAATACTGATGATTTTTAATCGTCAACCCCTTTAAACTGTAAACATAATTTACTAAAACAGTTAAATCATACATACATAACAAACCAGAAAATGTTCATAGTTAGCATGTATCTTTCAGCAATTTTACATATTCAGGTATGTTTTTACTCAGTCATTTGATTGATATCTATTCAGCACCTACTGTGTACCAGGCACTGTGGTAGGCTGGGGAGGCAATAATGTGAAGACAAAGTTACGCTTTATACATTCTAAGAAGGAAGAGTCTAATAAACAAATAAATATATTCATACATACTCTACTGCTTTAGTTTTAAGATGCACTTTTTGATATTTTAATATCTCTGAATGAGGGACATATCTTATAATCACTGTTGGCCAGGAGACAAAATTAATATAATTTTTTATTACCTGACAACTTTAATAAGATTGAGAAAATTCCAAGAGCAAAATTTGCATGATGCACATCCGTAGCTTAGAAGAAAATCTCAGAAACAATAGTGTAGGGTTACTTTAAGAAATGTCTCTCAGCAGCACTCCAAATGGCACTGAAGATGACATTGTATTGAAAAGCAGATGTTGATAACATTGATTTGAAAATAAAATCATATAAATTGAATTTAAATGTGAGGAAGTTTTAGGTTTGTTTTCATCAATTTCTTTCATTTACATTTTCCTTTTATTAGTATGCAAGAGAGTGATGGTATATGATTAGAATTTAGGTCTAAATTAGTCTCAAAAATCTTTCATTAAATGGAAAATGAAATTTCAAGTGATGAAAGGATTTTGTTAAAAGTGGACAGCACTTTTTAGCAGTGATTGCATTAGTTTTCTATGGATTTGTAACTAATTACCCTCAATTTTGGTGTCATAAAACAATAATAAACATTTATTATCCTCACAGTCTGTGAGTCAGAATCAGGTAGCTGCTTCAATGGGAAGTTTTGGCATGAGTTGTCTTCTGAGATTGCAGTCAAGGTAGAGTGGGCATAACCATCTCAGAATCCTCAGGATTGAGGAATGAACTATGGACTAAACTAGAATTACTGTTATTCTACTAAAGACTTATTGTGATTCTAGCAATGGAAGAAATTATATCATTGATATGGAGGCAGTGGCCTCTGGAGGTTCTGAGGGCAGGGAGAGGGATAAACAGTTGTAATATGGGGACATTTTCGGGACTTGGGAATTGTCCTGAATGACATTACAACAGATACAGGACATTACATATCTTGCCATAACCTACAAAATTGTGTGGGAGAGAGTGTAAACTACAGTGTAAACTATAATCTATGCTTAATGGCAATGCTCCAAAATGTGTTCATCAGTTGTAACGAATGTACCACAGTAATGAAGGATGCTGTTAATGTGGGAAAATGTAAGAGATATAGGGAGCAGGTCATATGGGAATCCCCTATGTTTTTATGTAACATTTATGTAATCTAAGTATCTTTTAAAAATAATAATAAAAAACGTATTTTTTAAAAAGCCATAGGAACTCACACACATACACAAAATGTCAGCTGGGGCTATAGTCATCTGAAAGCTTATCTGGAACTGAAAATTTCCTTAGAAGGTGGCTCATTCATAAGGCTGGCAAGCTGGTGCTGATTGTTATCAGAATGCCTCGTTCCTTCCTGGGTGGGGCTCTGTAGACACTGCCTGACTATCATTACATGGTGGCCGACTTGCCCCCGAGCAAACATCTCGAGACTTAGACTCATTGCCACATTTGCCATATTATTTAGAAGTAATTTCGTTTAGTCTCACATTCAAGGAGATGGGAACTGGACTCCTTCATTTGAAGGGAGAAGTGGCAGAGAATTTGTGTACTTATTTTACAGACACTATGTGAAAAATAAAAATGGAAGTATGAGAGTGCCTGGGTGCTTAAGAAATGGCAAGGACACCAGGATAGTTCCCTTGTGTCTTTTTTTAGGTAACAAAATGGTCTTGATTTTAATTAACAAATGACATCTCAGTGAACAAATACGGTTAGAATTTTATAAGGTGTTTATAGGAGTGATGAATTTTTCATTGGTTTGTTTGAGATTGTCTTTTTAGTGACATTTGTCTTTTGACAAAGTGTACTGAGAGGGGCTTGCTATATTTTCCTCAACTCTCCTAGTAATAAACAATTTTAAGAATAAACATTGGTTTTATACCAGAGTATTAAGTTTTCCATAGGAATTTTCTGTGTTTTGGATAGTTTCCCAGACCATTAAATTTGTTCCTGCCATATTTGAATTGCTGTGTCTTTTCATTTTACTTATCTGAAAATTATCTTGGTGTTCTCCAATCATTCTATTCATCCCACTCAGTAATAAATAAAATAAAATGCTTTATTCAATTTCAACTTCAGGCCTGGCTGGACAATAAATAGTTGTTTGATGAAAAAATATTTAATCAGAACATTCACTTGGGATTATTTGACTCTGGCAAAGAGAAGGGCCATTTTGGCCAAAATAATAAATATCCCTTCAGCTCCCATGACAGAAGTAGCTGAGTCTGGTTATAGCATATGCTTACAGGTTTATCTTCAGGGTGAAACAGTAATTTCATAAAATGTGATTTTATTCTCTTAAAATGTTTGAGACATTTTTTTTCTTTAAGCTAACTTAATATTTTTCTCTTTTTCCCAAATTTATGACCCTGTAAGCATAAAGATCAGAAGTGAAAATTTTTATTATATGGATATTATCTATAGACACAAATATTTATATAAGCCTCTACTTAAGAAAGGATTTGTAGGAGTTGCAGCTCCACCTAGATTTCATGCACACCTGGCACATAGGTAGGCCAGAGGCTCCAGTCTCTGGAAGTATACCTAAAAACTCCAGCATCACATATAGGTTTGAATAGAAGGGACTGGTGAACCATGTGCAGGGAGGACTTATTTGAGTCTAATTCTGTCACTCTCAGGAGCACAGATTCCAAAATAGAACCCACTGATAAGGCATCAGACTCTGGGGCTATCCCCCCTTATATAGGACCAGGGTGTCTCCGGAGCTCTCAGGAACCCCACTGAGTGGGGTGATAGGCATTAGATGTTCTATGAGCTCCTACTGAGGTGTGCGTAAGAGTTACCTCTGGGATGACCTCCCGACTCTCTTTGAAGTCTCTTAGCCACTTGAACTCATTTGTCTTTACCATTTCCCCCTTTTATTCAAGGTCTGTGGTCTATGGTTGGTGGCAAGGCTCCAGGATGTGTAAGTTCATTGAGGGTGGTGGGCCACACTGTGGGAGATGTTTGTGTGGGAGGTGGTGGGAGGTGTGGGAGGTGGGCAACATGGGAATCCCAGTGGGTTCCATGTAATATTTTGGGTAATCTAAGCACCTCTTCAAATATATGTATATATATATATATAACATTTTTGTAAGCAAATACACATATATGAATATATATTTATATATCATTTTGCAAATGTTTGTATGTATTGTGAGAATTTTGATTTTTACCCATAATAAAAAAAAAATGAAAAAAAAAAAATTCAGAGGGAAAATGTATAGCTTCCTCCCAAATGTTCAGAAAATACTATATTTAGTCCTCATTTGCTAGTGTCTCAGTAGATAACCATATTTTGGCCCCACAATAAAATTTGCTGAGTTCCTAAAAAAAAAAAAAAAAAGAATGGATTTGTAATGACTGCAATTAACAAGGTCAACCAGTGATTCTACAGACCAGGAGCATCAGCATCAGCTTCAAGAGTGAACAATTAGAAATGCAAATTCTTAAGCCTCAATACAGACTTGCTGAGTCAGAAACTCTGGGTGTAGGACCCTAACAAACTTTCCATATGTTTCTAATATTTGCTAAAGTTTGAGAACCACTGAGAAAAACAATTATCTTTACTTATTATTGCTTACATTAAATACTAAGAAAGATTTCATGAGGCTTAAAAGCATCATTAAGGCTTATGGTTGATTATTTTCAAATGATGATTAGTGCATATGAACATTATAAAATTAAATCTCCACTGGCCTGATTGTTTCTGTGAGGATATTTCATGGATTTAATTCAGTAATAAGTTGATTGCATCTACAATCAGCTGAGGACCTTCAACAATGAAAGAAGTCTTATCCAATTCTTTGAACATCTCAAAATGAGTAGTGATGATTTCAGCAGTCAGAAGGATGAATTTCCTTCTCTACTTCGGCCACACAGCATCTCCTGGGGAATTCATCAAAAACACCCATTGTATTTTCTAACTTGTGTCCCTCCCTATGGAATTCGAGTTTTCCCATCCCCACCATTGCATGAGACAATTCCTATTAAAAAAATCTCATAATATTTATATGTATATATCCTGTCAGTTCTGTTTCTCTAGAGAACCCTAATACACTCTCTTCTACCAAAAAAAAAAAAAAAAGGCAAGCATTTTCTTTATTTGGTTTTTGATTCTGTTCATTTCATCCCACTCCTTCTTTACGCTAAGTTAACCACTACGGAAACTGCAAAGGATTCAGGTAAACCACATGACAGTTATTTCTGCACTGGCAGATTTGAGCAAAATGAGATATATTCATTCTGTCAATAAAATATTTATATCTCTAAGAAACATCAACAGGAAAAATAATTCTTAATAAACTTATAATGTAGCTAACTTAGCTTTTTTTTTTTTTTTTTTTTGGCTATTATCTGGAGGCTACAAAAACTAGTGGAAAAACATATGATGGCTTTTTTCCAAAATTAAAATCAGAGAAATGTGAAAATATGAATCTGCATATCAATTTCCATATTCAGTAAAATATTTGCTAAAATTCTTAGCACTCATATCTCACTCAGAAGAACAGGAAAACCGGTAACCTGAACTCAATACATAATGTGTTTTCACCACAACATTTCAAATGGGGGGAGTGGAACAAGTGTTTTCAGGAATAGTAAATTAAAGGTAAATATATCAGAGCCCTTTGAATTTAATCAGGTTGGGAAAATTGAAGGATGTTATCTAGAGCTACCACTTCTCTGGAGATAAAATCTCACTACCTCATTTTTTTGAAGTCATTACTTTCACTCATCCAAAAGTTTAGTATAATGGCAGTCTTTCCTTTTAATGTATTCAATAACAGCCAAGGTTAAAGTAAATGTCCTATTTATTGCCAACATAAAGAGCTGGAGTTGTCCTTTAAAAACATTTTTTGGCGTATGCATTCTTAAGTTTCCTAACAAATAATTCTTTTAATTTAGATATTGTATTTCATTCCCTAAAAATTCAAAAGACAAATCCAAACAAAATAAAAGCAAATTTCTTTCAGGATGCATTAGAAAATCCTTCTTCTGTTATTCTGTTCTTTTTATAAAGATTCTATTTTATCTCTATAAATTTCCCTCCCTTTTCTGGTCTCATTTTCTACCAATTTATTGTTATATAATTAAAGAGGTAAATATCACATAACCTTATGAAAAAATAAATAAATAGCTGCTATTAACAGATAAACTTGTTATTCTTCAATGTGGAGCATAATGAGGTTGTAATTAAATCTTTAGAGATGAGATATAAATTTTAGGGAACAATAATCAAATTGAGTGCACAGATGAAGTCTACAGAAGGAAACTTATGAGTGTGCAGACCAATTATTTGGTGGCTACAGAAACTACTGGAAAAACATATTAAGGGTTTTTTTCTTTTTTCTTTTTTACAGTTCCTCCAAAGAATGTCAAATTATTATTATTATTTGTATTATTATTATTACATGTTGCATATGTAAGAAATTAAAATGATTTCGCCTTATTTTCGAGGCTTTTGTCTCTGGGGACATTTGATATAAAACCAAACATTAAAAATATAACAATTAAAATATTTCAGGAAAATGGATATTTAATTGTTGCAGTCCTCTGTCATAAATGCAATTGAATGATATGAAAGAATTCAAATATAGTTGTAAAATTTTATAAATGATAGCTTTATTTTTCCCATTTATTATAAAATTGCTAGCATGAGGTAAGCAAATTAAGAAATCACATTACTTTTAGAGAAATCCTAAAACTCTGAACATTCTTTGTTATGGAATGGAAATGCTTCTAAGGACAGTGGAGTAGCCAATGTTTGACAAATTTGTGATATAGAGGTAAGCTGTGGTTCAGGGGTAGTGTTAGCCAAGAAAAAATTTGACAGGACATCATTTCTTTCTATGAAACATGGATGGGAGATTTTCCTACCTTCATGGTATGACAAGTTGCATCATTCCACCATTGTTAAGAAAAGAATTTGGCTGATTAAAAAGCATATACACATAATTAGCCCAAATTTCATATTTTTGAAGATTCATATGAAAAAATCATTTCCTTTCTTCTCTCATGTCCTGTATGCGTACCCATTAAAAATACAAATAATTGAAAGTATATATTTTGCATGCTTTTGGTAGAATTATAGATAGTATGCAATTCAAAATAGAGCAATTTAATATTCAAATACCATGTATATGAAACCTTTTTAGAATAAGCTTTTCTTATTTTTAAAACAATTAATATATTTAAGAACAATTGTTATTCACAAAGAAAATACATATCTTCTGAGACCTAGTAGCTTTAAATTGCCAAGATACCCAATGAGTTGCCTTAACAAAATGACCAAACATATACAAGAAACTAATTACATGGCATTGAATTCAAAATTCACAATGAGATGGACCTTGGGTTTTTGTAGCTGGTATTTTACTGTGATTTCAGGAGAAAAATTAGGAAATGGCTGAAGATCTAGGGACTATCCTATTCATTTTTGGAAAAGAGTCAGTCTTTCTTTTCCAAAAGGAATGTCCAAAATATATATTGTAATTGCTGGAATGAAGAAATATCTTAATGTTTGTGGCAAATATTATCTCAAGTCCATTACCAGTTCCACTTTTATTTGAAAAGTTCTCATTATAACAACCCCATTTTGTGTGACTGGGTTAATAACCACAACAAAGGTTATATTAAGTCTACAAGGGTAAAGAATTCTCACATACCTTATGTATCCTTATCTTTCTTTAAACAGAAATATTCAAAGGTATAGAGATGGTAGCTAATGCATATTTGTAAGAATCTGCTTCAGGTCTTACAAGAATTAGATATTTTTATTTACTGTTTTTGTTGTTGTTTTGATTTTGTTTGCTTTTTTCATTAACAGTAAGTTCAATATAGGTATTTAATATGAGGTACTGAATGAAAAAGAAAATTCCGTTTCATCTTGCATTGATAGACTATTGTATTAATACAAGATAGTAATAGAAGTGCAGACTCTGGAATCAAACTGCTCCACCATCACTAACTGTGTGAACCTGGACAAGTTATTTAATCTCCATAAGCCTCAGAAACAGGGGCTAATAATATACCTCATAAGTGTAATAAAATGAAATAATGCATGTAAAATATTTTTCAGTCTGGAAGACAGTAAATTGTTATAACTCCTAGTCATAATGAAACTATTATTAGATGAATAAGGTAATAATTTTGGAGGACTCTGTTATATTCAGATGTTACCAAGAAGGATTATTCAATTTTGTCCACTGTACAGAAAAGATGGAAAAATGGGGAGATATTCAGGTTATATCTTTGTATATAGAATTGGACTTTTGCAACTGAGGGTGTTTAGGATAGACAAGACAAAAACAGGACATTTTAATTCCCTTTCTTTTTTTTTTTTAAACAATTTATTGAAGTATATCATTCATACATGAACATACATAAACTATAAGTGTTCAGTAAACATTGTGAATTTACCAAACAAAACATGCATAACATCACACAGAGCTCCCACACATCACCCCCTTCCCCACAAACACTCTGCATTGTTGTGAAACATTTGTTAACAAATCATGAAAGAGCATCATCAAAGTATTACTACCAACTATAGTCTGTATCTTCCTCTCCTATACATTTTTTAAGGATTTATTTATTTATTTGCTTATTTATTTATTTATTTATTTACTTTTATCCTTTTTTACCCCTGCCCCCAGTGTTTTTGCTGTTTCTGTGTCCATTCGCTGGGCAACTCTGTCCATTTCCTGCCCTCTCTTATCATCTTTCTCCTCATGTCATCACTGGGATTTGATCCTCGGAACCTCAGATGTGGAAGAAAGGCATCCTACCACCTGTGCCACCTTAGTTCCTGGTTTTTCAGCGCATCTCGTTTTGGCTATTCCTTGTGTCACTCTCTTGTTATGTCATCACCTTGCTGAGTGGCTCATGGGGCCTGGTGGTACACCTGCGCACAGGGCCCGACGGCATACCCGCACAGGGCCTTATGGCTCACCCGCTTGCGGGGCCTGGTGGCACACACGTGCATGGGGCCTGGAGGCCCACGCGCCTTCTATATTTTTCTTTCTTTTAATTTTACCGGGAGGTCCCAGGGATCAAACCCGTGTCCCTCCATATGGGAGATGGATGCCCAACCACCCGAGCCACATCTGTCCCCCTGCTATATCTCTTAAGGTTGACCAAAGATATCCAAAGTTACAGTCTTTTCCCCTAAGGATGGTCATAGAATAACTCAGGCTTAGTTTATCACCAGCATTCTAAAAACCAGACCTAGGAAGAAAAACTATGTCTGGGGACACATGCATGGTTTCTAATATAGCGAATGTTTAGCCTACCCTAATTATCACAAAATCAGGACAGTGAAAATATTTGCATTTAATTTCCTTTCTATATTTGAAAGACTGTTGTATAGATGAGGAATCAGATGGAGAGATGATATTACCCATAAATCCGGGGGCCTTTCTCAACTTCTTCCCCTCCTTCACCTTAGAGTGAGGCATGTTTTAAAGTAATTACCATATATCTTACCTAACATATATATGCAAACACACACATAGACACGTGTGTACAAACATACACTGCATTTTAGAATATTATATTTATATCTCCATTTTCAAATCCACACATTCTGTGTCATATGTCCAGGATTCATAACACAGGAAACCACTTTGTATGAAAACAGAAGGTTTGCAAAACTGTCTTGGGAAAGACAAATAAGAGGAGGAAGCAAAAGATTTGTATTTTTTCCCTAGACCTTCCCAGAACTTCCTTTTGTTTGAATGACTCATAAAATTATAGTTGATAGGTTCCCATGTCGCTTACAGTACCAGTGGAAATCATTGAACTTAAAATATTCTCTATTGGTTAAAATTTGATCTGTAGTTGACTTTACCATTCCCTCCAAAGATGCTAATAGTTGGAGAAGAGTTGTATCACCTGATCACATGTGAAATGAATGGTTGGTTAGGAGCATTTTGATAACAACTATGAGGTGTAAAAAAAAAATAATTGGAGTTTCTGGATTCTTGAATGATAAGATGACATACAGGACCACATGTCACATTACCCTTAGAGCACCTGATTTAAGCTCTGATTTTTAAAAATCAAAACCAGTGATGAAATATGGTATCACAGTCTGTGCTCTGAAAATGCTCGGAAGCTGGAACTTGTCCTGTAATTTATTTTTTCTTTTGTTCAGTGACATATGTTGGAACTGTACATTTTGCTTTCATTAAACTTGTAAAGTTAATCCAAATGAGAAAGAGGAATAGATCAAATACTTAACTAATCCCTTAGCAGCCAGGCTAGGTAGTAAGGCCTGAACCTGAGTAATTATGAAACCTGAATAAATGAGTGAATGGTGAAGCCATTTCCTGAGATGCAGAACACTAGGAGAGAAAATATTTGAATTGGGAATATAAATTAAACTTTTCTCTGGGCAGAGAAGTTTGAGATGCCTAATAAACATTTAAGTGTGGGTGTGCACTGTTAGTTGGATAAACATTTAGACTTCTGGGGACATGTTGAGACTAGAGATATAGTTTTGGTTGCCTCCCATGTATAAATATATTTAAAGCCATGGAAACATGGGGTAACATGAAGAGTGAGTTTTTTTTTGTTGTTGTTGTTGATTTTTACTTTTTTTTTTATTGTGGGTAAAAATCAAAATTTTCACAGTACATCCCAACATTTGCAAAATGATATATAAATATATATGCATATATATGTGCATGAAGAGTGAGTTTTGATAAAGAAATGAAGGGGTATGAAGATTTGATGCCATTCAATATTTACAGGGAGAGAATCCAGCAAAGAACATCAGGAATGAGAAGATTATAATGTACCAGAAGACCCATAGGGTTTGGTGTTTCAGGAACTAGGTTAAGAAAGTATAGGCATATTTCAGAGATATTATAGGAATTATAGGCTAATGAATGCAAAGGAGATTATATTTTCAGACAACTGAACAGTACATATTCCAATGTTCTAATGCTAATTAATATTATCTACATATTTTGGGGCAGATAAATAAAAAATGAGAGCATAATGAATACACACCTTATAACTGATATATTTCCACAGGTTTTATTTTTTGGTGATGGGGGTCAGGGTGTCATCAATATATTGCTTTTCCTGGAAGAATTTATCACATGAAGTTCTTCAGTTAAAAATTCTCTATTTGGTTGCCATTATTGTTAAACTATTAAAATCAACTTAAGGTTGTTAAATGGGCTTTAAAATTGAAGTATAATATGCATATAGGGAAATGCATGCTCAGTGCAACATGTTTTGAGAAATGCTTACATCCATATAACCCACATCTCTATTAAGTATGTCAGTCACTTCCTGCCTTTTCCCTTTCAGAGGAAGCCATTTTACTATCAATGTGGGTTATTCTTTTTTTTTTCCTGAAAAAAAAGGTCTTCTTTCTTGTGTGATTGGCTTCTTTTTCTCAGCATACTGATTTTGACATTCATACTTACATTTGTTCCTCTTATTGCTGAGTAGTTTTCAACTGTATAAATTTACCACACTTTACTGATAGGTGTTTGTTTTCTCCTTTTTTTTTTTTTTTTTTCCAGTTTGTGGCTATTATGAGAAAAGCTGCTATGGATATTTTTATACAATTATTTCTCTCAGGTAATGGGAGAAATTGCTGGGTTATAGACTAGGTGTAGGTCTAAATTTATAAGAAACTGTCAAAAAATTTTCCAATATGGCTGTACCATTTTACACACCACAGGACTATAACATTCCAATTGCTGCTCATTTTTGCTGACACTTGACATTGTTAACGTTTTGAATTTTAGCCATTCTAGTGGGTATGTGCTTGCATTTTATTTGTGTTTTAATTTGCGATATCCTGATTACTAAAGAGTTGAACAATTTTTCACATGCTTATTGGTTATTTTTAAAAATCTTCTTTAGTAAACTGTGTTTTCTAGGCTTTTGCCCCATTTAAATTGGGAAATTGTCTTTTATTGTTGTATAAATAGTCTTTACATATTCTGGTCAAATGTTCTTAGTCAGATATAGACATTGCAAATATAATTCTCCTAAGCTATAGTTTATCTATTGATCTTATAGTAGTGTTTCTAGTTTTCAGAATATTTACTTTTAATAAAAAAGAATTAATATACATTTTTTAACTTTTATAACTATATATCCATAGCCATAAAAATATTTTCTTATGATTTCTTTCCCTGGAAGATTTATAATTTTAGCATTTGTGTTTAGGTCTATGATCCATCTTGAAAGGATTTCTGTGTATAGTGTGAGAGAAAAGTATTTGTGGGTTGAATTTTTTTGTTGTTAGTTTTTAGTCCCATTTAATTGTTTGGTGCCTTTGCTGAAAATCAATCAATGTTATACCTGTGCATTTGTCTGTGGATTCTCTACTCTTTTCTATTGATTTATATGTTGATCATTTCCCCAATACCACTGTCTCTTAATTACTGTAGCATTAGAGTAAGTCTTGAAATCAGTAGTTTGGGTTCTCCACCTCTATTCTACCTTCTCACATTGTTGATTTAGTTATTATAGGTACTTTCACTTCCATATACAATTTACAATTAGCTTACAAAATTCTTTTAAAAAGTTTGTGTAAATTTTTATCAGGACTAAAATGAATCTACCAACAATTTAGAGTGAATTGATATCCTAACAGTATTGAATTTTCCATTCTACGAACATAACTTATTTCTTGATGTATGTTTTCTTTCTCTTGTCAAGGTTTTGTACTTTTAAGTATAGCATTGCACATATTTTGTTAAATTTTCTCTATTTATTGAATGATTTTGATGCCATTGAAAAGGATATTTTTAATGTTTCATTTCCAATTCTTTATTCCTATTGTATAAATATAAAATGGATTTTCATATACTGAGTATTCTCTGATGCTGATATATCAGTTATTATTTCTAGTATTTTTATAGATCCCTTGAGATATTCTACACACGCAATCATGTCACTTGTGAATACAGATATAGTCATATCTTGATACTTGACTGCTTTGAAACTCATTGACACATTTTGACATGAAAATTGTGTCCCAGTACTCATCATTTGTTTGGTACTCAACACGCAAGCTAGAACTTGTCAGTGTCGATTGCCTCATGCTTCACTATCCTTTCAAGCCAAAACAAAGGGTCACATGTTAGTCATATGGTAGCGCTTACCCTGTGCACATCCCATTGCAGTCTTAGCGTCTGTGGTCATTTTGTGCATTTTTGCATTTTTTATTCTTATCATGGGTCCTAAGAAAATAAGCAATGATAGCACTGAGCCGAAAAGAAAATTACTTCACTCCACCATTGAACAAAAAAAGAAATAATAGGTAAATATGAGAGTGGTATTTGCATTACTGATCTTGCTATGGAATAAAGTATGCCTAGAACAATAGTCTCCGCCATCATTAAGAATAAAGAAATGATAAAAAATGTTGATGTTGCAAAAGGAGTTAAAGCAGTAACAAAGCAGCATCCCCAAACACTCGAGGAAGTTGAAAAGCTGTTATTAATTTGGGTAAATGAGAAGCAGTTAGTGGGTGACAGTGTATAGGAAGCCATGTATGTGAAAAAGCAAAAGTGTTTGTATTAGCCAAAGCAGTGCTGATGCAAAATGTATTTATTTGGGATAGAAGCTTACAGTAACAAAGCCATAAAGAGTAAGTTACTTCCCTCACATTCTGTTGCCACATGGAGCATGATGGCTGCAAGTCTCTATAAGGATTCAGCTTTCCTTTTCAGCCTCTGTGGTCCCAGCTTCTTCTGGTCTCAGCTATAGGCTGGGATAAGGCTTGTCTCTCTCCCAGGGACTAGTTTCTTCCCAGGCTTAGCTGCTCTGCTTTCTCCACAAGGCCAGCTGTAGACTACCAGTCTTTCTCTTTTCCTGTGGCCTCTGCCATGTCTATGGAGCCATCTCTATTCCTCTGTGGTCCTCTCCTGTGTATTTACTTCCCAGGGCTCTAGTATTAAAACTCTAATTCTCTCCTCTGCCATGTTATTTTCTCTGTGAGACTCAATGTCCTACTGACATGGCCGAATCAAAGCCTTAACCATAATTTAATGAAGTAAAGGTGAAACCTCTGAATTGAATACAATCTAATATGCCCAGAAGAGCAAACCAATTTACAAACATAATACAACATCTCTTTTTGGAATTCACAAATAATCAAATTGCTACAGTGTTGCATGCCAATCTTTTGAAAAACAAACCAGAACTGAGTGATCAGAGTGTTGAAGTTCTCAAGGTCAGGCATGTCTGGTTTGATAACTGTAAAAAGAGGACTGGCATCCACAGTGTCGTGAGACATGGCAAGTCAGTGAGTGCTAATAAAAAGGCTCCTGATGAATTCATTAGTGCATTTCAAGACTATGTAGAGGCTGAGGGTTTTTTTTTTTTTTGGGGGGGGGGGATCAGGGGACTCTCCATCAGATATGCAGAGAAGAGCCCTGCCACCTCATAAGGTGTGGCTTTTATTTTGGCTTTAGAACAAAGAAAATATGTATGTACATACACAAAGTCAATAGATACTTGACAGTTTACATTTTACTAAAATGAGCAAGTCTTAAAAGTTGATGGCTCAGTTCCTCTTTTTCTTCCTGAAATTCACAGACATTGTAAATCTTACAAGCTCAGAATGTTTCCCCACCTAGCTCCTATTAGCATGAGACCGGAGGGCTTGTGAGGCTGAGGGTTTTATTCCCCACCAAGTTTTTAACTGTGATGAGACAGGGGATTTTTGGGAAAAAAAATGCCAAGTGAGACCTACCTCACAAAAGAGAAGACCAGGCCACAAACCAATGAAGGACAGGCTCACTCTATTATTTTGTGAGAATGCTAGTGGGGACTTGAAACTCAAGCCTCTGCTAGTCTGTCACAGTGAAAACCTGCAAGCATTCAAGAAACCTAATGTCATAAAAAGCAAACACCATGTTATGTAGAGGGCGAACAGCAAAGCTTGGGTCACAAGGCAATGAAGAGTTTGGTCCCTCAGTGAAAAAATATTTGCTGGAAAAAATTTGCCTCTGAAAGCTCTACTACTTCTGGACAATGCATCTGCCCAAACTCCAGGCTTGGAGGATGACTTACTGGATGAGTTCAGCTTCATCACTGTAATGCTCCTGCCCCTCAACACTACTCCTCTCATCAAGGCCATGGACCAGCAGGTCATTTCAAACTTCAAAAAGTTTTACACCAGGGCACTTTTCCAGAGGTGCTTTGATATCACCTCTGACACCCAGTTGACACTCAAAGAATTCTGGAAAGAGTATTTCAATGTCCTGCACTGCCTTAACCATATTGATAGGGCCTGGAAAAAAGTCTCTTATAGGACAATGAATTTGGCATGGAAGTATTTGAGGCCAGAAGCTGTGACTCAGAGACTTAGAAGGGATTGAGACTGACCCCAAGTCTGCAAATACTGAGGGTACAGTTGTGCAGGATATTGTATCTTTGGGCCAATCCATGGGTCTGGAAGTCGATGCTGCTGATATTCAGGGGTTAATGGAGGAACATCATGAAGAGCTCAGCACTGAGGAGCTTCAGGAGCTACAGAAGGAGAAGCAACAAGAGATAGCTGAAGAGATTTCTTCAGGTGAGGAGGAGATAAGGGAGCATGTCTCTAGTTCCTTGATAAAAGAAATGTGTGCACAATGGGCAGAAGTTCAGAACTTTGTAGAGAAGTACCATCTGGACAAAGCTTTGACAAGCAAAAATGTGAATTTATTGAAAGACCAAACAATTTCTCACTTTTGAGGAATTCTGAAAACAAGAAGCAGTCCTCATTGCATACGTTTTTAGTGAAGGTGACAAAGAGTGTGTCAGAGCCTGTGGGGCAAGTTGAAAAAGGGCAAAAAAAAAAAAAAAAAAGAAAGAACACCTGAAGTGCAAGTGCCTGATGTTCTGTTAGAGGGGAACTCTCCTTCCAAGCAGCACTCCATGTAACCTCTCCTCCTCACACTCTTCTCACCATCCCATTGGGCCATGGGATCTTCTCAGTACAGGTAAAGTGAAGTTTTTATTTTATTTACTCTAAGTATTTATTAATTTTTAAGTTTATTTCTCAGGTAAGGTAACGATATACAACCCTATCTTTTTACATATTTCCTTAAAAATGTGCATTGTCTTTGTTTGGGAACGTGTTAAATTTATTTACATTATTCCTTACGGGAAAAATTTGTTTGGTACTCGTCATTTTTTTGTATTTGTCGTTCCTCCCGGAACCAATTAATGACAGGTAATGAGGTACCACTGTAGTTTTCTTATACTATTCTATCTCATAGTTTTCTAGCTCATTCCTGTCTTATGCATTCCTTATGTTTTTAATTTATTTTATGTTATTACACTAGCTAGGATCTCTAGTACGAGGTTGAATAGATGTGGTGTTAGTGAACATCCTTGCCTTGTTCCCTGTTCCCTATAAGAAAAACATATCCAGTCACTAAGGGTTAAGTGTGATATTAGGTAGGTTTTTCTGGATGCTCTTTATCAGATCAAGGGCATTTCCTTCTCTTACTAGTTTGTTGAGAGATTTTTTTTTTGAATGGATGTTGAATTTTATAAAAAATCTTTGCAACCAGTGAAATTATTATATTACTTCCTTTTTATTTTGTTTATGTAATGAATTATATTGATTATTTGAATGTTCAATTTTTCATTTCTGTGATTGCTTTGTTAACAATTTGTGAATCTTTTTTACATATATGTAAATGAGCAATATTGATAAGTAGTAATCTTTGGTAATAGTTTTGTCGTTTTTTTTAGGTTCAGGATTTTGTTGCTATCATAAAATGAGTTGAGAAGTGTTTCTGCCTCCTCTATATTCTAAAAGAGTTTGTCTAATATTGGTATTATTTCTTCCTTAACTATTCATGGGAATTCACTAAAGAAGCCATTTGACCCCTATATTTTTACTTAACATTTATATAATCTAAAGCTTTTTAAAAATAACAAAAAATTAATGAAATAAGCCATCTGGGCCTGGAGTTTTCATTGTGGGAAATTTTTCTTATTTTTTTTTTATTTTTGCATTTATTTATTTATTTATTTTATTATTATTTTTTTTTTTTATTTATTTTTATTGTGGGTAAAAATCAAAATTCTCACAATACATACAAACATTTGCAAAATGATATATAAATATATATGCATATATGTGTATTTGCTTACAAAAATGTTATATATATATATATATACATATATTTTAGGAGGTGCTTAGATTACCCAAATTATTACACGGAACCCACTGGGATTCCCATGTTGCCCACCTCCCACACCTCCCACCACATCCCACACAAACATCTCCCAAAAGTGTGGCCCACCACCCTCAATGAACCTACACATCCTGGAGCCTTGCCACCAACCATAGACCACAGTTCACGCTGTAGACCACACTCTCTCCCACTCAGTTCTGAGTGGCGTGTGCTGATTTAAAATGGCCTACATCCGTTGCCACAACAGTACTCAGGACAACCTCCAACTCCCAAAGAAGCCCCTGTATTTCAACTGCTCATCCCCTCCCTACCCCAAAAGTGTCAAGTGGCCACTGGCTCCACCTCATTGTTATAATTTCTTGCATTGCTAGAATCACCATATGTGAACAAGAGAATAACAACAAGTCCACTCTAGTCCACAGTTCTTCCCCCAATCCTGAGGGGACTGGGATGGTGATGTCCACTCCAACTCCAAGTGAGAGAGGGCTTATATCCCATGGATATGATGGGTGGGATAATCCTGCCTGCAGATGCAGGCCCTCTCCATTCCCTGGGATGGCCATTGCCCATCGTTGTCTCCTAACCAGGTGACTTGGATGACTCCATTGAGCTGTAGGGTAGGAGTTGCAGCTCCACCGAGATTTCATGCACACCTGGCACATAGGTAGGCCAGAGGCTCCAGTCTCTGGAAGTATACCTAAAAACTCCAGCATCACATATAGGTTTGAATAGAAGAGACTGGTGAACCATGTGCAGGGAGGACTTATTTGAGTCTAATTCTGTCACTCTCAGGAGCACAGATTCCAAAATAGAACCCACTGATAAGGCATCAGACTCTGGGGCTATCCCCCCTTATATAGGACCAGGGTGTCTCTGGAGCTCTCAGGAACCCCTCTGTGTGGGGTGATAGGCACTTAGATGTTCTATGAGCTCCTACTGAGGTGTACGTAAGAGTTACCTCTGGGATGACCTCCCGACTCTCTTTGAAGTCTCTTAGCCACTTGAACTCATTTGTCTTTACCATTTCCCCCTTTTACTCAAGGTCTTTTTCCAGTTGTGTTGCCAGTTGGCACTAGGTATTAATCCCTCGTTGCCAGGGAGGCTCATCCCCGGGAGTCATGTCCCACGTTGGGGGGAAGGTAATGCAATCATATGCTGAGTTTGGCTTAGAGAGAGGCCACATTTGAGCAACAAGGAGGCTCTCAGGTGGCAACCCTTAGGCACCCCACAACTGCAGGCTAAGTCTCATTTACAAGAGCAAAGACTCACAAGGGTAGTCATCAATAAAAAAAACACAT
>JAKSZT010053770.1:53341907-53361591 GCA_026826555.1 Tolypeutes matacus | reverse complement strand
TTTGGCTATTGTTAGCTTGTAAAATGGTTTTCCAGCCATTCACTTTCAGCCTCCTTGAATCCCTGGGTTGAAGGTGGGTTTCTTGTAGACAGCATATAGATGGATCATATTTTCTTATCCATTCTGCCAATCTGTGTCTTTTGATTGGTGAATTTAATCCATTAACATTCAGTGTTATTACTCATAACGAATTTCTTACTTCAGCCATTTTTTCTTTGGGTTAATGTATGTCATATGTTGTTTTTAACTCTCCTCCAACTCTCTCTTCTTTGTTTTTTCCTTTCATCTTGTAGAGATTCCTTTAGTATTTCTTGAAGTGCTGGTTTCTTCTTGACCTACTCTCTTAATTGCTGATTATCTGTGAATATTTTGAACTCTCCATCATTTTTGAATGCCAATTTTGCTGGATAGAGAATTCGTGGCTGGAAGTTTTTTTCTTTTAGTGTTTTGACTATGTCATACCACTGTCTTCTTGCCTCCATGGTTTCAGCTGAGAAATAAGCACTTAATCTTATTGTCCTCCCCTTATATGTGATGGTTCTCTTTTCTCTTGCTGCCTTGAGTATTTTCTCTTTGTCTTGAGCATTGGACAATTTGACAAGTATATATCTTGGAGTTGGCCTGTTGGGATTTATACTATTTTGGGTGCGCTGTGCTTCCTGGATCTGCACATCCATCTCTCTCAATAGAGTTGGGAAGTTTTCAGCCATAACTTCCTTCAACACTCCTTCTGTTCCCTTTCCCTTCTCTTCTCCTTCTGGGATGCCCATAATGTGTATGTTTGTGCATTTTGTATTATCGGTTAATGCCCTGAGACCATGCTGGATTTTTTCTATCTTTTTGTCTATCTTTTCTACAATCTCTTTGATTTCAACTGTATTGTCTTCCATATCACTAATTCTTTCCTCTGCCTGTTCAAATCTGCTGCCATGTGAGTCCAGCATCATTTTCATTTCTTGACTTGTGCCTCTGTTCGCCATCATATCCATTACCTTTTTAAGTGTGTTAGCTATTTCTTCAGTATGTTCTCCCAGTGTCTTCTTTATATCCTTAATCTCTTCCTTCAGTTCTTTAAGTTGGTCCATGGTATTTGTTTGGATAGCTTTGATTAGTTGTTCCATGTACTGCTTTGCTTCCTGGTTTTTATTTTGTGCATTAGCCTGGTCCATGTTTTCCAGTTTCTCAGAGTCATTTGTATTTTTCTGTTGCCCTCTGGTCATCATATTATCTTGATGGGTTTGTTCAGTTGATTAGCTTTTCTCTATGCTCTAGAATTTTATTTAGCTGTTGGTTCTGCGTGTGAGTTAAGTTTTCTCTTTGGCAGTTTTTCTTCTTATTTTATTTCCTTGCTTCTTTCTATGTTCCCTTGAAAGGCAAAAGGTTATGGCCAGAGGAATCAAAAGATGTAAGGAAGGCAGAAGGATAATAGAAATATTTATAAAAGTTAGAAGAGGGGCAAAATGAGACTTAATGAGATGAATATTTAACTTGTGTATGCAATGTAGAGTACTAGGAAAAAATATGGAGTTCCTACAATGGACTGGGAAAACAAATGGAGGAATATATTTATAGTGATTTAGAAGGCTAGAATTATGAAGAGGGAGAGAAATAGTAAAGAAAGGTCTGAAAGGAAAAATTTAATACTAATAAAAAAAAATAATAAGAAGAAGAAAGCAAAATAGATGGGATAGAAATTGACACCCTTAAGTTGTGGGCCTATGAAAAAATGTTGTCTCTAAGAGCCACAACAGAAAACAGAAGGCAGAAACATGCGGGAAGGATAAGTGATAGTTTGTAATACAGAATCAATATATACAGCGAGTGGGAAATTACTGGATAAGAAGCCCAGCAAAGAAGCAACAAGTTGGCAGCACCTATTTAAAAAAAAAAAAAAAAAATAGAAGGAAAAAGGAAAGGGGGAGGAAAAATGAAATAATAGCAATAGACCAGAAAGTAACAGAGAGAAACCAAAGATCCACACAGGCAAGCAGTTAAACAGAGCTAAGGGGGGTCAAAGATTCCCCTAGGGTCCATGTGGATCCTTCCTGCCTACTTGTGTTTATCAATGAATTTCCCCACAGAGTTCTATATGCAGATCCTGAGGCAGCTTTTAGCTATTAAACTAAATTAAAAAGAATTTATTTTTCATTTGTTGAGGTGACCTCACTTTTTTTTTTTTTTTAATTTTAATTTTTTAGCCAAATGCAGGACCCAAAATAATTCCTCCTCTAGACCATCCCCCTTATGGAAGGGACCCTAGCTGGACCCGTGGAAATAAATCAAGCACGTCCCACTTTCCGGACTCCCCAGGTTAGCTGTAACTCTCTTGTTAGTCAGTGAGGAGTGCTAAAGATGGCCGATTCAGCCCCTTCTGGAGCCGAGCTCGAGCGTCACCAGGCTGCTCAGTAAATCAGTTTGAGTGCAGATTCGCATCTGCTCTCAGCCTAATGCTGCTTCAGGTCGGCTTATCTGCTCCCCAAAGCTATGGGGTGGTGCAGGCAGCCAGATTTATGTCTAAAAATATAAAAACACCCTTCCCTAGCTTCCAAGAGTACCCTCCCTTTTTTGGGAAGTGTCCCTTCTTCCTGGCTCCGCAGCGGCCTGGGTCTTATCCCTGGGTGTCTAGGGAAATCAGCTGCATTTCCCGACCAAAATCCCTGCTCCGGTTCACTGGGTGCTGATTAGCTCGTTTGTTCTGTTCACACAAGGTCCAAGGGGCGCCAGGCAGCCAGATCCCCAGAAAATAAAACTTTTTCGCCCCGCCCGCAGCTCCAAATGGCCGTTTTATTTAATTTTTTTTTCCCTTAACCGCAGGGCTCAGCTGTCTGTGCCAACCTCCACCGGCAGCCTCAAAACTCACGAATCTCCACCGTTCCATCCACGCCGCCAATCCGCGCAGATAGATGTCCCAAGCTTCTCACTCCACGCATGCACAGCACAGACCCCCGGACAGGACCCCGTCCACAATCCACCTTGCTCTGGGAGCTTGCAGTGTGTGCCCTCCTACACTAACGCCATCTTGGTCCTCTCTCCGGAAAAAATTTTAATTATGAATTTAATTTATTGTATATGGGGTTTTTCTTTACTTTTTTTCTTGTGTCTTTGGTAATTTTCTGTAAAATAGCTTATGTCTTTAGAAACCATTGTAATGACCTCCATTTTTTTATCTACTTTTAGCATTTTTTTCCTGTTCAGTCTAGCTAGGTATTTATCAACTCCATCATTTTTTTTCAAAGAATCAACATTTAGTTTTGTTGAATTTTCTCTAATGTTGATATATTTTCTATTTCATTGATCTCTACTCATTATTTCCTTTCTCCTGCCTACTTTGCAATTTATTTGCTATTCTTATTTTATTTCTTAAAGTAAAAGTTTAGATCATTACTTTGAAACTTTAAAGAATATATATAAACATTTAAAGCTAGGATTTGCCTTTAAGCACTGTTTTAGGTACATCCCACAAATTTTGGTGTGTTGTAAATTCATTTTCATTCAATTTAACATATCTGATTTTCATTGCAAAGTCTTCTTTATCCAATACACATTTAGTGAAATATTTAGTAAAAATAAAGTTCCAAATATTTGAGAATTTTCCCACACTTTTAAAAATTCATTTCTAATTTAGTTGTATTTTAATTGTTGTCAGAGAACATACTATGTATGATATAAAATCTTTGAAACTTATTGAGACATCTTTTATGTGAATGTCAAGGAATTTGTATGTTGTAGTAAGTGGATATAGAGTTTTTTGTTTGTTTATTTTTTAAAAAATATTTTACTTGTTTATTTATTTTCCCCTCCTTGTTGTTTTGAACTCACTGTCTGCTCTCTGTGTGTTCTTCTGTGTTAGCTTGTCTTCTTTTTAGACAGCACCAGGAATTGATCCTGGGACCTTCTAGAGTGGGAGAGAGGTACTTAATCTCTTGCGCCTCATCAGCTCCCTGGTCTGCTGCATCTCTTATTTTCTCTCCTCTGTGTCTCTTTTTGTTGTGTCATCTTGCTACAACAGCTCTCTGTATGGGCCAGCACTCCTACATGGGCCAGCTCTCCATTCAGACCAGCTCACCACGTGGGCCAGTTTGCCTTTTACCAGGAGGCCCTGGGAATTGAACCCTGGTATGGTAGATGGGAGCCCAATTGCTTGAGCCACATCCATTTCCCTGTAGTGTTTTTAAAATAATAATTAGATAAGGTTAGTCATGGATGTTATTTAAATAATATGTAATCCTGCTTTACTAATTTTTGTCTACTTTTATTCTATCAATTTAAGATAAATGGTTGTTGAAGTTTTCAATTGTTATTGATCAGTTGTTTGTTTCTCTCTTAAGCTTTGTCAGGTTTTTAAAAATGTATTTTGAAGCTCTGTTATTAGAGTTAGATACCCTTAGTATTGCTAGGTCTTTTTGATGTATTGAACCGTTTTTCTTTATAAAATATGTAATATTCCTTATCTTGAACATTTCCATTTAAAGTTTGTCTTTTATAAGCATCTTTTATTTGGTTCTTGCTTTTTTATCTAGTTATCTCTGCCTTTTAATTAAAGTATTTGGTGTATTTATATTTAATGCAATTATTTATTTATTGGATATACAAACTTGCTATTTGTTTTCTATTTTTCCCCCATGAGTTATTTGTTCCCTTTTTATCTTTTCCTGCTCTTCTAATTAATTTAAATTTTTTGGTATTTCATTTTTTCTCCTTTTTTAGTTATGCTTGGAAATGGTTATGTTTATTTTAGTATTTTCACCTATTATAACAATATTTAACCATAAGTTATCACAATCTACCTTGAAATAAAATTAAACACTTCTCATATAGTGTATAATTTCATTTATCACTCCACTCTTTATGCTATTTTTGTTTCGCATTTTACCACTGATTGTCTTGTAAATGCCACAATATATCATCATCATTATTATTATTATCATTACATTAAGCAGTCAAATATCCTTTAATGAAATTAAGATGATTTAAGATTTTTAAAAAATCACGTGTTTTCTTATCCCAGTGATCTTTATTCTGTGCAGATCCAAGTTTCCATCTAACATCATTTCACTTATACCTGAAGAACTTATTTTAAGATGTTTTGTAGTGCAGGTCTGCCAATGGCACATTTTAATCAGCTTAAATCTCCAGAACAATTTTTGAAAAATAGTATACCTCTATATTCCTTAGGATAGGAGTTGACCTAGGGCCCTTTTTGTTGTTGTTGTTGTTGCTGCTGGTAATTGTATACTGGGAGACAACGCAGAAAAAACTATTCTGTTTTTGCTGACAGTGGGAAAGAAAATTACTTTGCTCAACTCAGTATACAAATAATACTGTGGTTTGTTTGATAGAGGTTATTTTGTTTTCCCTTCTTCTTTTATTGAATTACAGTTATTTGAAAGAAGGGATATGAAGTATAAAGAGGGAAAAAGTAATAATCACATACTACTACGTGCAGGGAGCATGCTGGATGTTTTAAATATATAATTCTATTGACTTTTGAGCTTTCATTTTACATACTCCTTTTTTAGTATTTGTTATCTCATAATTTCTTCTGTTAATAAATATTCATTTTGTGACTTTTTTTCCTTTTCAGTTATGAATTGTGGGAAACAGGCATTTTTAACTTTCAAATTACTGATAGCTTTATGGTTTACTTTTATCGATCCCATATTATTTAATTTTTTACTTTAAGGGAATAAGGTATTGCATTTGTCACATGTAAATGAACAGACGTATAAAATTACTTTTATAAAAATATCTAAGCTTCTGGGTCATGAGGTGAAGTTTTGAGCTTCTGAACCACTATATTTATTAAACTTTTAAAATATGAGTTTATTAAAAGATACCACATTAGATGACTCATAAAAGCTAATGGTTAAATTTCCTTAGCTCTTGTTTATTATGCTATAAATATAGAACTACAAAAATAAATATTTATTTGTAGACATAATAACTGCTGGGTTCTGCCATGGTTTTGAATTAAATATATAATTAACTAAAATATCAATCTCACAAATACATATTTGCAGTACAATTTTTGCTAACTGGAAGTTGTTAAAGTATATAGCTCATGCTGTTGCAATTTACATATAGGGAAATGCATGTTCACTTCAACATGTTTTTAGAAATGCTTACATCCATATAACCCTCATCTCCATCAAGAGTGAGTCAGTCACTCCCTACCTTTTCCTTACCAGAGGCAGCCATTTTACAATCAATGTAAGTTATTCTTTTTTTTTTCCCAGTACATAAAAAAGATCTTCTCTCTTTTGTGATTGGCTTATTTTGCTCAGCATACTGATTTAGACATTCATATATTTATTTGTTCCTTTTAATTACTGAGTAGTTTTCCACTGCGAAAATATACCACACTTTACTGATAGGCATTTATTTTTGTTTCTGGTTTTGTTTTCTTCACGTTTTGGCTATTATGAGAAAAACTGCTATGGGCATTCTTGTACATTTATTTCTCTCAGGTAACTAAGGGAGAAATTGCTGTTTTATAGACAAGATGTAGGTCTAAGAAAGACTAGCAGCACAAAGGAAAATATAGATATTACTGACCACCACAAATTTTAAAAACTTTATACAGAAAAAATATATAAGCAAAGTTAAAAGACCTATTCTAGATGGAAAGTATTAATTGCAATACATTTCATAGGCCAAGAGTTAATATCCATAATATGGAAATGATATCTGCATATTGATAAGAAAATACAAAGTCCTGCTTAGGTTTCCAGGCATGGCTTCAGTATGGCCTTCATGCTCATGATTTTGTTCATTACCCAAACCTGAGGATTCTGGGATGGTGATGTTGACTCTGCCTGTAATTGAGAAGGTGCTTAGATCCTATGGGGCAGATGGATGGGACTATCTTGCTTGCAATTGCAGACTCTTTCTGTTCCTTGGGGTGGTCGTTTTCTATCATCATCTCCTTGTTAGTTTTCCTGGGTGAGTCCAATGAACTGGAGATTAGGTGTTGCAACTCTGTTGAAATGCAGCACAACTGTTGGCAAGTGGTGCATGCACAACACAACACAACACAACACAGTCTGCTGGGTCTCCAAAATGGTAAAAAACAAAACAAAACAAAACAAAATGAAACAACAGCAAAAATAACCCAAACCTTTTTAAACATCAGATGTATTAGTCAGCCAAAGGGATGCTGATGCAAAATACCAGAAATCTGTTGGTCTATATAAAGGGTATTTTTGGGGTAGCAGCTTACAGTTACCAGGCCATAAAGCATAAGTTTCTTCCTTCACCAAAGTCTGTTGCCATGTGTTGGAGCAAGACAGCTGCTGACATTTGCCAGGGTTCAGGCTTCTTGGGTTCTTCTCTTCCCAGGGCTCCATTTCTCTCCAGGCTCAACTCCTCTGTTTCCTCCACAAGGTCAGCTATACACTATGAGGCTCTCTAGTCTTTGCCTGGCTCCACAAGGCCAGCTTTGACCTGTCAGGTGAATGGCTCATCTCTTTTCCTGGGGCCTTCTCTCCTTCCTCATCAGAACTCCAACATCAAAACTATTACTGCTCTGTCCTTTGTCATGTCTTTTATATTTGATTCCCCTACCCACCAAGGGATGGGGCTCAATGCCCTACTGACATGGCCCAGTCAATGCCCTAATCATACCTTAATCATGCCCAGTTGAACAGACCAGTTTACAAGCATAATACAATATCTATTTTTGGAATTCATAACTATATCAAACTGCCAAACTGCTACACTGGGATACCCCAATGGAATAGTAACTAGAGTCAGAAAATCCTCATGGGTAAAGGAAAAAGGAGAGGTACTGAATTTATGTAAGGTAGACTGGTCCCAAAATATAAAAGTGTAATGAAAAGGGGTCAATGATTGAAGTAAAGAAGTTAAACAAATCATAAGAACTGGAGATAAAACTCTCCACAAAAACAAAACAGAACAGATAAAGATTCCTAGAGAAAAAACAGAGGAAAGGAAGCTTTTAATTGGAAGTCTAACAATTGCACATAAAAGGACAATCTTAAAAGTTGTACCACATGTCCTTGGAAAGAAACAGGTGTAAAAGACATGAGAAAATCTGAACAGTTAAACATGGGCTACTCTAAAGTTCCAAAATATATATTGTACCAAGCATCAAATAAGAGTTTATCACATAGCCAATCTACAATAAAACATGAGGCAAGAAGTAGAACCTGACCTTCAAAGATAGCACAACAAAATAATTAGATGCCCAGACATCAGCAAAATAAATAAATAAATAAATAAAAATTTATAAGCCATAATAAGAAACAGGAAGACAGAGCTTGCTCCAGAGAAAAATTAAAATTTCATAGGAGACACAAACTTTGGAAAAACTAATCAAAGATGTTCAAACAAATCTCCTAAATCAATTTAAGAAGATAAAGGAAAATATGGATAGAAAGAAACTAATGGTAGTTATAGAGCTTCAGAATATTAAGAAGACAATGTGTGAGCAAAAAGAAGAATTAGAAAGTTTAAAAAGAAATATAACAGAAATTATATGCATGAAAGGTAAATAATGGAGATTAAAAATACACTAGAGACCTCTGAGAAAATGACATGGATGTAGATAGGCACTGCTCATCTCTCTCACAAAAAAAAATGGTGGAGAAAGGGCAAAAACTTACCGGAGGGAGATGCTTTGGGGATCTACAGAACAGGAGGCTGCTGAGCATTTTCCAGGAGGGAGTGGGACACAGAGATAAAAAGGCCAAGGGAAAACTGTGAGCTGCTCACACCTGTGGCTAGAAACAGTGGGCATGTAAGCCCCACCCCAAAGGCAAATAGCTTCCATGGAATCACTGGCTGTCTCCCGCAGCTGAGTGGCAGAGAGCATTCCCTGGGAAGAAAAGGGGGCTCTGGTGGAGGGTGGAAAGTGGTTTCATTTCAGTGGGTTGGCTAACTGAATACCCTTTGAATCTCGGGGAGGATCCCAGACAGCACTGAGGTGACTCTGGGGAAAGTGGAGGGGGGATCTGGTCAGGAAGGCTGTCACACCCAGCCCCCTGGGAGAGAGAAACTAGGTCAGGGAGGGGGCAGAGATAGGCACCTAACTAGCCCAGCCCCTGAAAACTGTTAGAAGTCCAACTTGCTTGATGTGATGGGGGGTGGGAAGAGCCAGATAAGCTTTCAGAAGCCTATTTAACCTATAGAGCTGCTGTAGCTCAGTGGAGGAATTCCTGCCTTGAATATAGAAGGTCTGTGGTTTGAGTCCTGGTACCTCCTAAGAGAAGGGATCCAGGAAGTGATCCACTGAGTTATCAGGCACATGGCCAGCACTTTATGATAGGGAATGTAAAGAGTGAGGTTCTGTTGTTTTGTTTTAGGTTTTATTGGGTCTTTCATTTTTTAAAAATGTTTATCAGTTCTTATTTTTCCTTTACTTTATTCACTAAAACTGGGTACATTGATGAACACCAGTAGCCTGAGAAGGTCTGTAGGGGTTAAAGGGGGAAGGTGGTTTCTCCTGGGTTCTTTTTTTCTTGCTGTTTTGTTTCCTGTTTGTTTTCTTTTCCTTTTCTTTTACTGATTATTTCAACCTGCATTATTTCTCTTCTTTCCTTCATTTTCCTATCTTCTGATTTCTGTTGCTTTTCTTTCATTTGACCTCTTCTTGTCTGATCTTCATTTTTTCTTTTTCTCTTGCCCCCTGGTTTTTCCTTTTATTCTCTTCTCATCTGTTAAGTCTTTAAATTCATTCTATTTTTTCTCTCTATTTTGTTTCTTTTTTCATTTTTTCTATTCCACCTTTTTAAAAATTCTTATTCTTTTGTATTTTTTATGATTTTTTACCTTGTTTTACTTATTTAGTTTCCTAGCTCTTGTATGTTTCTTCTTCTATCTTTTTATTATTATTACTATTATTCTCTTTTCTCTTCTTATCTCTTTCCTTTTTTTCTGGTACCAATATTATTTTTTCAAGGGAACACAGATGACTTCAAAGATATAGAATATGAGGAAACAAGTATCAAAAAGGAACCTTACAACACACAAAGAAACAACAAAATAAAACCCTACAGTAAAAAGACAAGTTAACAAATTGAATTAAACCATCAAGATAAATAGATGACTAGACACCAACAAAAAAATACAAGCCATACTAAGAAACAGGACGATATGACTCAGTCTAATGAATAATCTAAGAAACAAGAGGATATGCAAAACATGGAACAAATAATCAAAGATGTCCAAACAGATATCATGGATCAACTTAATGAAGAGAAAGAAGAGATAAAGGATATTAAGAAGATAGGATAGACAACATGCTAGGCCACAGAACAACTCTCAATGAATTCAGAAAGTTTGAAATTGTACAAAGTAATTTCTCAGACCACAATGGAATGAAGCTGGAAATCAGTAAGGGGTAGAGAACCAGATTAGGCAAAATGATATGAAAGTTAAACAAAATACTCTTGGACAAACAGTGGGTCAAGGAGGAAATTGCCAAAGAAATCAGTAACTACCTTGAAATGAATGAAAATGACAGCACAACACATCAGAACCTATGGGATGCAACAAAAGCTGTGCAGAGAGGGATATTTATAGCCATAAATGCCTATATTAAAAAGGAAGAAAGAGTTAAGCTCAAAGACCTAACTGTACATCTGGACAGATTAGAAAATGAATAACAAACTAATTCCAAAGTAATTAGAAAGAAGGAAATAACAAAGATTAAAACAGAGCCAAATGAAATTGAAAATAAGAACTCACTAGAAAAAATTGACAAAACCAAAAGCTGATTCTTTGAGAAGATTAACAAAATTGACAAACGGTTAGCTAGACTAACAAAGAAAAAAAAACAAGATGCAAATACATAAAATAAGAAACCACTGATCCCATGGAAATGAAGAGTATCATAAGAGCATACTTTGAAAAACTGTACACCAACAAGATGGATAACTTAGATGAAAGAGACAAATTTCCAGAAACACACAAGCAGCCTACAT
Organism: Tolypeutes matacus; assembly: GCA_026826555.1. Taxonomy (NCBI): domain Eukaryota; kingdom Metazoa; phylum Chordata; class Mammalia; order Cingulata; family Chlamyphoridae; genus Tolypeutes; species Tolypeutes matacus. The sequence continues at coordinate 53,350,648 of JAKSZT010053770.1, read as the reverse complement.
TGTCAAAAGAAGAAATTGATGAGCTCAACAGACAAATCACAAGTAATGAGACAGAATTTGTCATCAAAAACCTCTCAACTAAGAAGAGCCAGGACCAGATGGCTTTACAAGTGAATTCTACCAAACATTCCAGAAAGAACTAACACCAATTCTGCTTAAACTCTTCCAAAAAATAGAAGTGGAAGGAACATTGTATAACTCATTCTATGATGCCAACATCACCCTAATACCAAAGCCAAATAAAGATGCCACAAGAAAGGACAACTACAGACCGATGTCTCTGATGAAACTGGATGCTAAAATCCTTAACAAAATACTTGCTAATCATATTCAACAACACATCAAACGAGCTATACACCATAACCAAGTGGATTTCATCTCTTTTATGCAAAGATGGTTCAACATAAGAAAATCAAACAATATAATACTTCACATTAGCAGATTGAAAAAGAAAAATTACATGATCATCTCTATTGATGCAGAAAAAGCATTTGACAAAATACAGCACCCTTTCCTGATAAAAACTCTACAAAAGATAGGAATAGAAGGAACTTCCTCAACATGATAAAGGGTATATGTGAAAAAAAACACAGCTAACATCATATTCAAAAGTGAAATACTAAAAGCATTCCCTTTAATATCTGGAACAAGACAAGGATGCCCTCTGTCACTGCTCTTATTTAACATGGTGTTAGAACTACTTGCTCAAGCACTTAGGCAAGAAAAAGATATAAAAGGCATCTAAATTGAAAAGGAAGAAGTAAAAATTTCACTATTTGCAGATGACATGGTTGTATACATAGACAACCTTAAGAAATCTACAACAAAGATTCTAGAGCTGATAAATGAATTCAGTAAAGTGGCAAGATATAAGATCAATGTACAAAAATCAATAGACACCAAGTACATGGTGTTCACAAGAGTCACCTTAGACCCAAGGACTCAAAAGTTGAAAGTGATAGGATGGAAAATATAATTCAAGCAAATAGTAAAAAAAAAAAAAAAGAAAGCAGGGTTAGTTCTACTAATATCAGAAAAAAATAGTATTTAAGTCAAAAGATGTTACAGAGAAGAAAAACACTGCATATTAATAAAAGTGTCGATCCACCAAGAAGAAATAACAATATTAAATATTTATGCATTGCACATAACCACAGTGCCCAACACTACATGAGGCAAACACTGGCAAAAATGAGGTGACAAATAGACAACAATATTTGGAGACTTCAATATCCCACCTTCATCAACAGATAGAACATATAGACAGAATATCAGCAAAGAAACAACTTGAGAAATATGATAAATGAACTAGACTCAACAGATCTATACTGAACATTGCACTCCAAATCTACAGAATACAGATTTTTCTCAAGTGCACATGGCTTGTTCACCAGGATAGACCATATAATGAGTCACAAAACTAATCTCAATAAATTTAAGAAGTTGAAATTATAGAAAGCGTCTTCTCTGATCACAGTAGAATAAAGCTTGAAATGAATAACAGGCAGAAAACTAGAAAATCCACAGATATGTAGAAGTTAAATATCACACACTTAAATAACCAATGAACCAAAGAAGAAATCACAAGGGAAATCAATAACTATCTTGAGATGAATGAAAATGAGAACACAGCATATGAAAACGTTGGGATACAGCAAAGGCAGTGCTCAGAGGGAAATTTATGGTCCTAAATGCTTACATTAAAAAAAAAGATAGAGCTCAAATTAAAGACCTAACTGTTCACATGGAGGACCTAGAAAAGAGCAGCAAACTAAACCCAAAGCAGGCAGAAGGAAAGGAAAAAAAAAAAAAAAGATTAAAGTAGAAATAAATGAAAAAGAGAAAAAAAAATCATAAAGAGAATTAGCAAAACCATAATTTTTTGGAAAAAGTCAACAAAATTGAGAAACCTTTAGCTAGACTGACAAAGGAAAAAAGAGAGGATGCAATTAAATAACAGCAGAAAAAAATAGAAGGGCATTACTATTGAACCCACAGAAATAAAAAGGATAATAAAAAGACACGATGAGCAGCTTTATGGCAACCAATTACATAGACTAGGAGAAATGCACAAATTCCTAGAAGCAAACAAAAAACTTACACTGATTCTAGAAGCAATAGATTATCTCAACAGGCCATTTACAAGTAAGGAGATTTAATGCAGACTTCAGAAAGGATTTGTGGAAAGTTCTTTTGTCTGATTATTTGGATGCCTGTGTACTACATGCTAAATCATCAAGTTTTCTGCAAGAACTGTATAAATACTGTCAGTCTGGAGTAAAAGAGACAGAAAAGGGACAGATTGAAGGAAAAATCATTTCAAGCATAGGACCATGGAATCTGTGGTCTGGATCAAAGACATCTTCTCCAGAGAGGAGAGCAAACCTCCTAAGTGTGTGGAAAGTGTTCTTGTATTAGTCAAGCAAAGGGGTGCTGATGCAAAATACCAGAAATCTGTTGGCTTTTATAAAGGGTATTTATTTGGGGGTAGAAGCTTACAGTTACAATGCCATAAAGCATAACTTACTTCCTTCACCAAAGTCTGTTGTCATGTTTTGGAGCAAGATGGCTGCCAACATCTGCCAAGGGTTCAGGTTTCCTGGGTCCTCTCTTCCCAGGGCTCGTTTCTGTCTGGGCTCAGCTGCTGCACTCTCTCCACAAGGCCAGCTGTGGACAATCAGGTGAATGGCTCTTCTCTCTTCCTAAGGCCTCTGCTTGTGTATAATGGAGACTTCTCACTTTCCTCACATATCTGCTTCTTTGTGTTTACTTCCCAGGCTCCAAGATCAAAACTCCAACCTCCCTTCTCTGTGGCGTGGTTTCTCTTGAGTCCCTGCCCACCAAGGGGGTGGGGACTGAGTATCCTACTGACATGGCCCAAGCAAAGCCTTGATCATTATTTAATCAACTGAAAATGAAACCTCTGAATCCAATATAATCTAATATGCCCAGAGGAAAAGACCAGTTCACAAAGACAATTCAATGTCTATGTTGGAACCCATAAAAAATATCGAACTGTTACACTCCACCCTCTGAATTCCAAAAAGACATTACAATATTAAAAAAAAAAAAAAACAACAACCTTAAATCAGTACAATGCTAAATACAGAATCATATCACAATCAGTTGAAAGAAATACAGTTTGTCTTGAGGCATTGTCCCATCCAGCTGTAGACCTCTGAAACATACAAAATAAATTATCTGCTTCCAATACACAAATGGACAGACAAAGGAAAAACATTTTCATTATCACAAGGAAAAATTGGGAGGGAAACTTGAGTCATGGGTTCAGTAAAACTACAGGGTATACTTCATTAGATGATCTTATATATAGAAAGCCCTGAAAAATCTACAACAAAGCTTCTAGAGCTTACAAATGAGTTCAGTAAAGTCTCAGGTTATAAGATCAATGTGCAAAAATCAGTAGCATTTCTGTACACCAATGATGAACAATCTGGGGAGGAAATCAAGAAAAAATCCCATGTACCATAGCACCTAAAAAAATCAAATACCTAGGAATAAATTTAATTAAAGATGTAAATGACTTTTATGAAGAAAATTACATGACACTGTTAACGGAAATCAAAGAAGTCTTAAATAAATGGAAGAATATTCTCTCTTCATTGATAGGAAGACTAAACATCATTAAGATGTCTACTCTATGCAAACTGATCTACAGATTTAATGCAATCCCAATAAAAATCAACAAGCATTTTTTACTGAATTGGAAAAACTAACTAAGAAATTTATCTGGAAGGGCAAGAGGCCCAGATAGCCAAAGACATATTTAAAAAGAAAAAGAAAATCAGAGGAATCACAGTACCTTACTTTAAAACATACTACAAAACTGCAGTGGTCAAAACTGCATGGTATTGGCACAAGGATAGACATACTGACCAATGGAACTGAAGTGAGAGTTCTGATATAGATCTCACATATACAGTCAACTGATATTTGACGAGGCCACTAAACCCATTCAACTGGGAGAGAATGGCCTCTTCAACAAATGTTTCTTGGGAAACTGGATCTCCATATCCAAAAGAATAAGAAAGGAACACCATCTCACACCTTAAACAAAAATTACCTCAAGATCGATCAAAGATCTAAATATAAGAGCCAAGACCATAAAGACCTTGGAAGATAATGTAGGGAAGCATCTACAGGATCTTGTAATAGGAAATGGTGCCATGAAATTCACACCAAAAGCATGAGCAATGAAAGAAAAAATAGATAAAGGGACCTCCTCAAAATTAAAAGTTTTGCACCTCAATGGAGTTTGTCAAGAAAATGAAAAGGCAGCCTACTCAATGAGAAAAAATATTTGGTAACCATATATCTGATAGGGGCCTAATATCCTGCATGTACAAAGAAATCCTACACCTTGAAAGTAAAACAGCAAACAACCCAATTAAAAAATTGGCAAGTGATTTGAATAGACACTTCTCCAAAGAAAAATACAAATGGTTAAAAAGCACATGAAAAGATGCTCAATGCCACTAGCTATTAGGGAAATGCAAATCAAACCTACAATGAGATATCATCTTACACCCATTAGAATGGCAACTACTGAAAAAACAGAGGACTACAAGTGTTGGAGAGAATGTGGAGGAATGGGGACCCTCATTCACTGCTGGTGTGAATGTAAAATGGTATAGCCATTGTGGAGGACAGTATGGTAGTTCCAAAGAAAACTAACTAACGAACTGCCATATGATCCAGCAATTCCACTGCTGGTTATATACCCAGAAGAGTTGAAAGCAAGGACATGAAGATATATATATATATTGCTGACTGTGCTTATGAACCTTTACTCTTGACATTGAAATGTAGCATAGTATTATAGGGTGCCTAAGTGTTACCTCCTGAGAGCCTCCTTGTTGCACAAATATGGCCTCTCTCTAAGCCGAACTCAGCATATAAATGCAATAACTTTCCCTCAGCATGGGACATGACTCCCAGGGATGAGCTTCCCTGGCATTAAGGGATTACTACCAAGCACCAACCAGCAATGCAACTGGAAAAAGACCTTGACCAAAAGGAGAAAAAGGTAAAGAAAAGATTATATGGCTAAGAGATTTCAAAGTGAGTTGGAAGGTCATTCCCAAGGTTACATGTATGCATGTCTTAGCAGGATCTCATTGACTGCCATATAAACACTACCCTTAATAGCAGGGCTTCTGTAGGCTCTGGAGACACCCAGGCACTAAGGTCATGATAGATAGCTCATAAGTTTGGTGCCTTGCCAGTGAGCCCTACTTTGGAGATTGTGCTCCCCAGTGTGACAGAATTGGACTCATTTGTGGTTTCCCTACACATGGCTATTTGGTCCCATCTATTTGAACCTGTAGTTGGTGATGGAGTTGATAAGTGTACATCCAAGAGACTTGAATCTACGGTCTGTCCATGTGCCAGCTGGGCCCTGAGCCTCAATGGAGTTGCAATACTTACTTTCCAGTTCATTGGACTCACCCAGGACAACTAACAAGGAGTGATGATGGACAACCACCATACCAAGGAACTAAGAGAGCCTAAAAGTACAAGCAAGAGAGACTCATCCGTCAGTCATATGGGACTGAAGCCCCCTCTCAATTAGAGGTGTAGTGGGCATCACCATCCCAGAATCCTCAGGATTGGGGAAAGAACTATGGACTAGAGTGGACTTACTAGTATTCTACTATAGACTTATTGTGGTTCTAGCAATGATAGAACTTATATCATTGATGTGAAAGCAGTGGCCACTGGAGATTCTGAAGTCAGGGAGAGGGAAAACAGGTGTAATACGGGGGCATTTTCAGAACTTGGGATTTGTCCTGAACTACACTGCAATGACAGATACAGGCCATTATCTTGCCATAACCTACAGAATTGTGTGAGAGAGAGTGTAAACTACAATGTAAACTATAATCCATGCTTAGTGGCAATGATCTAAAATGTGTTCATCAATTGCAATGAATGTACCACACTAATAAAGTACGTTGTTAATGGGGGCAAATGTGGGCAGTGTGGGGAGTGGGGCATATGGGAACCCCCTATATTTTTTATGTAACATTTATGTAATCTAAATATCTTAAAAAACAAAAACAAAAACTCAATTATAGTAACCCTTGCCTGTAATTGGAGTTTTCTTCAATGGAATTAATAAAATAATTGGATTTAAATTGATTCTACTGAGGCGTTTCTATTTTTCACCCTTGCTGAAAGTTCTTTTATTCATTCATTTACTATTCTTTAAACAATTTTTTACATATTTGTGTTAGCCTAGATATTATCACATGAATCTCCCTCAGTTATATCTTCATGTTCACTCATCTTTGCCACCTCAGCATGTATAGACTGTCAATTGATGTGCTCAGAATCTCTTGGAATTAATAAACACTCCAAAGTTGAAAATATTCCAAATAAGGAGCTCTAATCACTGGATTTTTGTCTTCTCCTGGATCTTGACTTGGTATTTTATTTATTTTTTACTATTTTCTTAGCTCTCTTTGCCTACAAGCATATTTTTCCCCAATATTTTTCAGGAATATTAGTCTGAATTGCCTAATCTGCAGTAATCACAATCACAATTCTTCGTTGCTTTTTAATTAAAGAAATAAAATGTTTATATTAAAGAGAAATAATGTAGTTCCCAAATGGTCTTAAAATTTTGGGAATATTTTAAGGCACCAACCAGTCTGGGAACCAGACTTTTTCAACCATGGACACTCCAGTAATAACACCATTTTTATTTCATTCTGTTATATAATTATTCAACATAGGATATCTGTCACTCTAAATATTCAGATTGTCAGTACTTTACTCCTTCCCTCTCTTTATCATCAGTTATATTAATGAATCATATAACACTCTTTCTAAATGTTCATGACAATTAATACTCACATGTCAATTTTACTTTTAATTCCATTGCTAAACCCTTTTAATGAAAAATTCCTCCATGTGGTAGATAAAAAAGTTCTACCTGAATTTTCAGACTGAATTGAAAAAGAGGAGAAATGGAATACTGATTAGTAAAATTTGATAAAACAGCTACTTTCAATAGATTACATTTAGATCTTTCCTTTATATATATTCTTGCTATTTCAGTTCAATTTAGTTGCAAAAGAGACTAGCTATCATGAAATACAATATAATACATTGTGCAGTAAGAGTTTTTATGCATTTTTTTAATTCCTAAAACTAAGCCTTATTACTAATTTTACTATGGAATCATTTTAAAATCTTGATAGATTAAAACATTTTTAAGCTCCTTAATCCCATCTATGTAAGAAAATTGTCATTTCCCAGGGAAGTTTAAACACAATTTTCTATCATTTACAAATATACATATATACAATTCTTGCTCATCCAATTACCATAATAACCTTCAGGTATATTCACTTATAGATCTTTAGGGAAAGCAGATGTTAACTCTCATATGAGGTTTTTCTTTGGACAATCTCCAAATCGCATAAATTACTCTTCAAAGAGACTATCTGTTACTTAAATTTTTATCATCTAATGTTGTCAAAGCCTATAGCATTTGCTGATAGTGGTAATGTTGCCTTTGGAGTTGAAACCTGCTCTTAGAATATATTATCAGATTTTTTAAAAGTCCACCACATCTTAAAGCACATATTGTTAAAATACATTTAGGATAGCAGGAAAAAATTTCTGTATCTGTTTCTTTTTCAAAGTACAAGATTACTATATATCTCATATGATTTTCTTTGTTATTTTAATGTTACAAATGTGGGTATTAAGGAAACACATGGAGTTGAAGATGAGAAGAACGAACAGAAATTTTCACCATTCATTGTTTAACTTAAGACCAAGCATGGGTTCATTCAATTGCTTTGGTTCCATGGATGGATGAATTGTCATTAGAAGATGATGGCAGCATTTTGGTAGCTTCATCTATAACCATTAATTCCAACTGTGTTTTTTGTGTGAGGCACAGTGGTTGGTTGCTGAGGGTAATATGATTAATATAACACTCTTTGCCTTCAGGGACATTTTATCCAGAAAGACAGACACAGAAATAAATGCCCATGATACAATACAGTAAATATTATAATAGAGCTTGGGCTGCAAGATGACATCACAAGACAGGGTATAGGTAATAATTGATATTCCCAGAGCTATTGATACCTTCACTGAGGAGGAGATATTTAAATTGAGCACTGGTGATAATAATAATAATAAGTAACATTTATTAAATGCTTATTTGTGCTAGGCACTTTTTAAAGAATTTTACATATATATACATATATAGATTAGGATATGATTTGCTTAAATGTTTACAAAAAGAACTAAACATTATACTTACTTCAATTTTACTAATGAGGAGATGAGGATTAGTGAGATTAAGTAATTTAGCAAAGTTTACCTGATTAGTCAGACCTGTATTTAAACCTAGTCAGAACATATATGTTTAATGGCTGTGCTAGGTCATCTTCCATTTTGATAAATAAATAAAAATTGGCAAGCTTGAACTAATAAATTTATTAATGCATAAAAGTCCTATTGGGATGGATAAAATGGGACAGATGAGAGGGATATTTGAGTAAACCTATTGTCAAGATATGGTGACTACTTAGATAAAGGGAATAGGGGAAGGAAAGTATATTTTTGGCTTGGACAACTGCAACTGCTAAAGAAAATGTCATTGACCTGTGGAAGACCATGGCTTATTGACCCAGGAGTATTCTTATCAAGTTTTAGAATTTGTGCTTTTTGGTCTGTTTCCTAGGTTTTTTTTTTTT
>JAKSZT010053770.1:53328852-53341897 GCA_026826555.1 Tolypeutes matacus | reverse complement strand
TATAATATTATACAGTTAAAGGACCCAAGAGATTAGTGAGCTTTTGGAGTTCCTGGGGAACTCATCAAAGACCTTCATCAGAATCCTGGCTTGCAGCCTGCCCTATGGAATTTGGACATTTGCATCCCCATGGTAGCGTGCAACAATTTTATTGAATCTCATACTACTTACAGATGTCTCCTGTCAGTTCTGTTTCCCTAAAGAACCCTGAATAATACACAAGGCATCATCAGAGATGCTGTCTCATCATGGACTGGCTGCTGGCAATACTGTGCTCCTGCCCCATGGCAAGGCAAAATGATGACTGGCTTATATTTTCTCATCCAGAATCACTTTATCTCCGAGCTCAGCTGTGGGCCATCAGGCACATGTCTTGTCTCACTGCCAGTCCATTGATCCTCATTGTTTCAGCTTCGACTGCTTTGTTGATTCCAGTCTTCTGCTTCTCTCTCAGCCTCTCGGGGTTTCTCTGTTTTTCTGCAGTTGCAGGCAATCCTGGAGACCTCTATCACATGGCAGGGAAAATGTCAGCTGTCTTCCTCTGACCTCTCCTCCATTTATATAGGACGCCAGTAAAAGAATTAAGATCCACCCTGGGTCCCAAAATCTAATCAAAGGCCTTTACATCTAATCAAAAGTGATCTAGTCAGAAGGTCCCTTAATTGAATCTAACCAAAAGGCTGCACATACAATAGATTTACATGAACAAGAATGAATTAGCTTAAGAATAATTTTCTGAGGTCCACAAAAGACTCAAACCAGCATATGCCTGAAAGGAAAGGGAAGAGAAAAAATATGTCAAAAATTCTAAAGTGAAAGCAAATAATATATGTAATTATGTATACTTCCAAGGGAATAATATTTCAATTTTCATATGGTAGAATCTGGATTCTTGTCAATCATGATTCTCAGCCTAATAACACAGGTAAAATATAGAGTTAAAGAGAGAAATGGGAGTAAGAACAGAGAAATATGTGTGCTTTAAAATAACTGCAGCATATTTGTAAGCCATACAGACTTTGAAACAACATTGAGCCCATTCAATTCTGTCTTAGTAGTGCTGGCCTTTTGCCAAGACTTGAAGAATTTCTTTAGCAATGACTATTTGCCAGGACTGCTATAACAAATACCACACAATGGGTTGGCTTAAACAACAATTTATTCTCTCAAGTTTTGGAGGCTAGAAGTCCAAAATCAAGGTATCACCAAGGCCCTGATTTCTGCAAGGTCTGTAATGTTCTGATGGTGCCTTACCAGCACATGACCATCTGTCTCCCCTCTCCTGTGGCTCCTACTGCCTGCATTCAAATCTCTTGCAAGGATTTCAGTCACAGAAATTAAAGCCCACCTTTATTCATGTTAACCTTATTTTAATAGGCTCTTTGATGATCCTATGAAAAAAAGTTCACTCACACCTACCAGAGCAGGGGTTAGGATTTGGACATGTCTTGTGGGGACAATGTTCAATCCCCAATAGACTATAAGCTAAAAAGTGACATTTACATGAACATGACATCATAATGAACAGTTTTGGACACATTTCCACAGATAGACTATAATTGTCATCAGCAATGACACCTTCATTATATGGAGTAAACAATATTTAAACGATGGTTTGTTGGCTAAATTGAAGCTTTCTGAAGAGAATCTAAAACAAAGTTGTAGCAGTTATAAGAATAGGACTCAACAGAATGCATTGAGTATAATAAAATCTAGTATATAATAGCCACTCAAAATATTTCATTAAAATGTGATATAATAACCTTATGTTACATTCAGCCTATTTCTTTATGTCAAAATGTGTGGTGTATTTCTTTATTGAAACCTAGCATGATTAGTGTTCTTCCATATTACCAATTATAATATAGAAAGTTCTCTATTCCAGACAAGAAGATCTGTGAAATTTGAAGACAGTAAAGCCAATCCATCATTATAATGACTCAAGAGGCTGTGGTATCTGAAATTCACCAACTTTACAATCTTTGAATGGCTCTTTGCATAAACTTCTTTCACTTTCTTTAACCATTCTGAGCAACCACTCATCTTTAAGACTTCATATCAGGCAAACTGCACATATCTCTTTGTCAGCAATGCCATAGAAAAGTTACTATGAAAAGCACTTCACAGTTAAAAATTTTTTAATGTTGTGACACAATCTGACAATACTCATTGATTCTTGATTTGAAGCAAGTATCATTCTCAGTTCATGACATGATGAGGAAATTAAAAACAAAGTTGTATGAGGGAAAGAAATTGTGTTAGATATGATGCAAGGCTCTAGGGTTTGATCAGTTTATCATCACTCTACAGAGTCTACATCTCCTGAATATTTTATATTATTTTTTATATTAGCCTTATTTTGTTATGGCTCCAAATAACTCTGAAATAAAATGGGATGCCTTACAGGATGATTTATCTGTCAGGGAAAATCAGATGTTGTTGTATAGAAACTTTACCATTGGCACCTATTTTAAAGTATAAGATCTCATTAAAGATTAGAAGATGGGGCAGAATATTTCCCTTAGTAGCTAGACCACACTATGCACTAGGTAATTCCTTTTTCAAAACTAGATTCACTTTCCCAGAGACATACCTATGAATTACTTTAAAATACAATAATATATCAGAAACAAATGATTCAATAAAAATAGGAAAATAATTTAAGCAGAGAAAAGATATCCATATGTGTTTATATAAAATAAATTTTCTCCAAAAACAATTTTATTCAGATATAAAAAAATATATCTCAGAAACTGAAATTGAAATGACATACAATAAGATGGTAATTATAATAAAGTGTTGATATTCATGTGCATTCTTAACCAAAAATTATATGTTTAACTATACAAGTGCTTTCATAATTTGTTCATTTTTCTGTCATTCAATTTGAGCACATTCTATGTGGAAAACTCAATGTACATAGCTGGAAATATAGCTGAGATAAATGTGATTCTTTTCTCCCTGGACTTGAAGTCTGGTAGGAGACAGATATTCTAAAAAACATACAGATAGTATCTAAGTAATTGCAATTTTTGTAAATTGTATGTAATATAATTATAGTATACTATGGAGACTATAATGGATGCTCTATCCTTCTTTGTAAAAATGTGTTCAATTTTTAAGCAAAATATTTTATATTTTCCAATAATTTCCAATTTTTACATTGCATGTGAGTATTATATATTTTCAAACATGTCTGAGTTTCTGAATTACTGAATTTTATTATTACTGGCCATCTACTTTTGAAAGGGCCTCATTAATATTGCACAGATTGATGAATTTGCAGTTTGCTACATGGATAAATCTGATCAGCATTTTAAAAATATTCTTAAATTGTTTTGTTTTAAATACAAGTGAGTTTTGCATTTGTTCTTTTTTCCTTCCGGGGGTGGGGTTTATAGCTTTCCTGTAAACTCATACAGAAAAGAGTTTATAATTAAAGTGCTGACACAATGGAGGCTATAAAAACATAAATGGCATTGCTAAAAAAATGCTTATGATTGCGTTGGTTTCCTTTGCAGAGCATGTGCTACAGAACTGTAATAGTTGGAAACAGTTGTGGTTGCTGATAATAGTGTGCCTTACATAGGACTCTTATCTGCTCATCAGAAGATATTTTTACATTATTGCTGAAATTTTTTCCTCCTACACTGAAAGTGGCATTTTCTTTACATTCCCGTTCTGGGAAGATAACTTGTAATAAGCAATCTCAATTAAGCTGAACTTCAACACGTCCAACTTTTCAATAAATTAATAAATTAGATTTGACGGCAATTGACTTTGACATGTGCTGTCACACCCTATCAAGTCAAAGGCATTTTACGGCACTTGTAATCCACTTGGAGCTTGGAAGGAAAACTTATCAATGAATTTTCAGAAAATTCAAGAACTGTTTGAGATAATGCAAGTAGCTAAAATTTCTTCTGCTGAAAGGTGCTCCAGGGTCTCTGTAACCTGGTGAGAAAATAAAACACATGGGCTTAAGAGGTCTTGCAGGGGCAATGTGCTCCAGTGTGGGAAGAGAAGAAAGAGTAAAGCTGATAACCTAGACTGGATTGATAGAAAGTAGACTGGGTTTCTAGAAGTCAAATAATTTTTACGACCAAAAAATATTAGCAATATACAACTTGCTAACTTTGTCACTCAATTATAAAGTTACTTTATTGAGATGGCAGTGTTTATTGATAGGCTAATTTTAAGAAACGTTTTCTTTGATCTAAACTTACTCATTTTAGTCAAGAGTTTTCAGTTCTAAGATCCTTCTTATTTTTTTGCCAGGACATATATTGTCCTTGTCATTGAATTCCCTGCAAACCACATCTAAAGATATTTTACGTATATAGAAGTCAAATGATATTATATTTCAATTCTAAGATATTCAGAGAATACAACCATGATGGGACAAGAGAAGGAGTAAGTCTGAAAACATGGCAGTTAATTGAAATTCTGTGCTTGGAAACGATATGCAACCAGAAAGAATTAGGACAATTGGTATTATGCTGATACCTGAAAGTAAGGCCCACTAATTCTGGAATTTAGGGGACTCGGAGCATAACATGTAGCTCCCCACCTACTCATCCTAATGCAAAGCCATCCCTTCCACCCCCACATAACCAGACATCTTTTCAAACTTCTTATTCTCTCATTGTAAACTGTGAATGGAAAACCAAAATCATCCTTTGTGAAATGCATGGAAGAGAAGTTAGCCTAATACATAGGCACACTGAACCCAGAGATAATTGAGATAATTCAAGAAAGAAAAAGAGCTTTAAACACACACACATGTGTTTGCACACACACACAAGAATATACACATATCCTCTAGGATTCTCTGAGATACTTGATAAAATGATGCACCTGAAAAAAGAAAAAACACAACATGATACTTTGAAAAAGAAAAATAGAACATTTGGAGGTTATAAATATATATATATATGTGTACATATGCATATGTATATACTTGTATATATATATATAATACTTTTACATATACAAATACATATATATATGAAAATCAGTCAAAGTTTTGAAAGATACAGCTAAGATAATCTCTCAGAATATAGAATAAAAATAGAAAGAGGCAGAATATTTGAGGGGAAATTATAATTTAGGGGACATTTTCTGAAACATCACATTGCAGGCTAATTTGATTTGTCTATGAGTGAAAATAATCTAACCTGCTTCTCAGTGGGTAGAAGAGCAGTAATGGAAGAAATAAAGGAAGGACCTTTTTAAATTTTTTTGCATACATAGTTCATAAATTAGGTCATAAACTTTTTCCTGCTGCTGCTGATTTCTCAGTACTCCATAGCAGTAAAGTCTGACAGAAATATACCTAATTGAATCTGATAAACCACTTATAAAAAACTCACTATTGAAATGAATTTTTAATCATTTTACACTTGGAAAATAATCTAAAGGCTTAAATTGTACTTACCAAAATAATATGAATAGGTCATTTAATTCTTCCTCTTGTATAAGAGAAAGAGTCATCTGAATCAGGCGTCAGCTAAGCACATCCCACGCACCAAATCCATCCTGCTCTCTCTTTTTATAAGTACGTCTATTAAAACACAGCTACATCCATTTGTTTATGTGTTATGCATGGTTGCCTACATACTGCAACAACAGAGTTGAGTAGTTATAACAGAGATCATATAGACACAAAGCTGAATTTACTTTACTATCTAGGTCTTTAGAAAAAAGCCTGCAAACCCCTGATTTAAATCAGTAGTTCTCAAAAGTGTGGTCTCCAGACCAGTGACATTGGCATCACTTGGGGACTTCTTAGAGATTCACGTTTATACATAGTGAATCAGGAATTTGGGGGTTGGTGTCAGGCAATCTCTTTTACCCAGTCTTTAAGGGATTTCTGATGCATACTCAAGTTTGAGAACCACTGCTTAGAGCACAGTTTCACATCATGGCCCACCTGCTGAAACTTCCTGTTTTTATATAACCTCCAGCTAAGAGTTTTTACACTATTTTAATGGTTGAAAAAAAACAAAGGAAGACGATTTTGTGTAAATTATATGGAATTTGAATATTAGTGTGCATAAAGTTTTATTAGAACACAGCCATGCTCATTTGCTTCTCTATTGTCTCTGGCTGCTTTCACACTAAAATTGTATAGTTGAGATGCTGTGACAGAGACCAAATGGCTAGCATATCCTAATATATTTACTATTTAGCCCTTTGCCAAAGAAATTTGCCAAACCCTGGCTTAAACCATGATCAGAATATATTTTATAGTATAATAGAATGCTACAAAAATAAGGGACCTTTCGAGATAAGAAATTTACCCATTGATGTGAAGTGCCTCCTCCAAGACACTATCAAGTATGTGGGTGAGGTAGCTCTTGAGAAAAACTGAGAAGAAAGGAAGAAATTAGGAAGAGGAAAATAATAAGTAAGAAAAAAAAAGAGTAAAATAATTGCAATACCAGGGGAAATTAAAATCTGTCACTTTTAACAGGAAGCCACTTTCTTCTTGAAACTTTCTTGCTTCTTCTAGGAAGCCTGAGAATACGTGCGGAAATGGTCATGGGGACAATGCAACACACTTCAGACCTCAAGTCTTTATATCCCAGTGGTATTTCTGATGGGAGGGTTATGCAAAAGGCATTAATAATTTTTAAAGGGCATGGATTTCAAAAAGAAATAGGAAACTAATGAAAAAATGATGTAAAGTTCTCCTATCCCACCACATTCAAACTAGCAAAAATTTCTTGTTAACAAATTAGAGCGCTTGAACTGAAATTCCTGAGAATTTCACATGCAGTCATTGCTCATCTTGCATTTGCAAGGAATGGTTGCTATGGGTGACCCAGAAATGAAACCAATCATGGCACTGTAATTTAAAACTAAAACAGCTGGCAAAAATCTTTCCTCTCGGAGCATGTTGTGGTAGAAGTAAATGAAAAGGTCACGAGACTTTTCATTTGCTTCTTTGATAACATGAACTACTTGAACTAAGGAACATATTAATGTTTCCTCTGAAGCTTTCTATTATGTGTCAGTATCCCCATTCCAGGATATCACACTAGAGGTGATAGAAAAAGACAGATGATAGAATGAAACGGTTGGTCCTAACACAAAATAATCAGACATCTTTATATTTCCACTTTATATTATAACAGGAAACCTGATTAGATTCTGTGGTTTCACCTAAAAATAGACCTGGCTCAGGAGGAAGTTTTGTCTATATGCACTGATTCTGATTATAAAAGAAATTTTTTAAAGGCATAGGTCCACCTTCACATGATACATTTTACACTTATATCAAAAGCCAAGAAGCTCCAGGAGGGAGTTCCCATATGTCATCCCATATGTGTCAAATATTAGAATTTCTCTTAGAAACTGACCTACTGCAAACCAGCTATGGAAAAATACATTTATACTATTAACAAAACAAAACATTACAAATCTTTATATTTAAAATCACATTATTTATTCTACTAAACAAACTTATTTACAGAGTATGAAATGGACTCAAAATTCCTATAAGAGTGTAGAAGGTAGTTTTAGAATATACCTACAAAAGGTCATTAAATCAATGGTATTTTGATGAATCGGCATTTTTGCTAACTAAAAGGAGAGAATCTCATAATATAAATTCAATTTAAACTATGCTGTGATTCCATTCCCTCCCCCATCAAATAGTCAAATCTTAGAAGTTTGATATCACACTGTTGGTAAGAAAAACAGGTAATTTCACCCAGATGGAGGTTCTATAAATTGTTACAACCACACAGAGCAGTGGTTCTAAACTGGGGTGATTTTACATTCCCTGGGAACTTTGGCAATATCTGGATATATTTTTGGTTGTCACAACCAGGGAAGAGGTTTGCTATTGGCGTATAGTGGGTAGAAACCAGGGATGATGCTCAACATTCTTCAGTGCACAGAACAGTCTCCCATAACAAAAATTTTCCAACTCAAAATGTCAATAGTGTTGCTGTTGAGAAAATTTGCCCTAGATGACAATTTTATAATATTAACTAAATATTATGTGATATAACTTTACATCCAGGAATTTATCCTACAGTTGTGGATAAATGCTATATACACAGGGTTATTAAATGAAGCATGCAATGAAATAACAAAATGAAAAATGGCAAACAACCATAACATCCATCAATAGGTGGAAAAAAGTAAAATCCTGATGAGTGGCATTTATTATGCTAACGATTGTATTAGAAAAGGAGAAGAGTTTATATTCATATTCTTTATGCTTTTATGGCATAAGGAAGCTCTGAAAGTTTAAACAATTGAAAGCAAGATGCTATTTAGTTCTTCTTTAATTTCTTTTAGCAATGTTTTGTCCGTCCTTTACATTGGTTAAATTTATTGCTATATATTTGATTCGTTTAGTTACTGTTGTAAATGGATTTTTTTCTCTTGATTTCCTCTTCAGATTGTTCATTACTACTATATAGATACAGTATTGATTTTCATGTTGATGTAGTACCTCTTCCCTTCACTGAATTTGTTTTGTTTTTGTTTCTGTTTTTAACATTTAAATAAATCAATTTTATTGATACATATTAATAAGGCATACAATTCTTCCAAAGTGTACAATCAATGGTATTTGGTATAATCATATAGTTGTGCATTCATCACTTCAATCATTATTAGAGCATTTTCATTATTTCAATAATAATAATAATAAACAAAGAACAGACAAAGAAGAAAATTCCTCATCTCTCAATCTCTCTGTTTCCCCTGCTGTACATAGCTGCTATTTCTGGCCATTCTTGCACAATTATTTGTTTATTAAGCAGTTTTATTGAGATATATTCACACATCATACAATCTATCCAAAGTGTATAATCAATGGCTTTTAGTATAATCACATTGTTGTACATTCATCATCTCAAAAATATTAGAATTATTTACTTACTACACAAAGAAAGACTCCATGCCCATTAGCATTCCTCTGCCAGGTGTACATAACCACTAATTTAATTTCATTTTCTAAATTGATTTTTATTTGCATTTCATATAAATGGAATCATACAATGTGTAGTACTCTATGTATGGTCTCCTTCACTTGATATAATGTTTTTTTTGTCTGATATTAACATTTTGTAGTATTAACCAACATTTGTTCAACTTCAAAGAAAAATGGTCTTATATATGCAATTTTACTCATATATTCATATTTCACATAATATATTTATATTTCACAACATATATTTAGCTCATAATAGTGCAATCATACAGTATTCATCCTTTTGTGTCTGGCTTGCTTCACTCAACATAATGTCCTCCATGTTCATCCATGTTGTCATATGATACACAACTTCATTTCTTCTTATTGCTGCATAATATTCTATCATGTGTATACACCACAATTTGTTTATCCATCCATCAGTTGATGGACACCTGGGTTATTTCCAAATTTTGACTATCTTGAATAACATTTATATGAACATTGGTATTCAGATGTCTGTTTGTGTCACTGATCTCAGTTCTTCTGGTATATAACTAGCAATGGTATTGCCAGGTCCCATGGCAAGGCTATAGTCAACTTCTTAGGAACTGGCAAACAGTCCTCCACAGTGGCTGTATCATTCTACATTCCCACCAACAGTGAATAAGCATTCCTATCTCTCCACATCCTATCCAACATTTAGTTTTCCAACTTTTTAATAGAGGCCAGTCTAATAGGTGTGAAATGATATCACATTGTAGTTTTTGATTTGCATTTTCCTAACCACTAGCGATGTTGAACATTTTTTCATGTGTTTCTTTGCCATTTGTATTTCTTGTTTGGACAATTGTCTTTTCAAGTCTTTCACCCATTTTCTGACCAGATAGTTTGTCTTTTTATTGTTGAGTTGTATGATCTTTATATATCATGGATATTAAATCCTTATCAGATACGTTATTGTCAAATATTTTATCCCATTAAGTAGGATGCCTTTTCATCCTCTTGACAAAGTCCTTTGAGGTGCAAAAGTGTTTAATTTTGGGAGGTCCCATTTATCTATTTTTTTCTTTTATTGCTTGTGATTTCAGTGTAAGGTTAAAGAAACTTCTCCTACCTCAAGATCTTGGAGATATTTTCCTACATTTTCTTCTAGGAGTTTTATGGTTATTGCTTTTATATTTAATTCCTTGATTCATTTTAAGTTCATTTTTGTATAAGGTATGTGAAAGGGGTCTTCTTTCTTTCTTTTAGAGATGGCTATCCTGTTCTCCCAGCACCATTTGTTGAACAGGGTGTTCTGGCCCAGCTGGGTGGGCTTAATAGTCTTGTCAAAAATCACTTGAGGGAAGCGGCTGTGGCTCAATCAGTAGGGCTCCTGTTTACCATATGGGAGGCCCCAGGTTCGGTTCCCGGGGCCTCCTGGTGAAGGCGGGCCCGCCCGCACGGCGTGGTTGGCTGACCCAGCGAGCACAAGCAGCAAGGGGGGGATAAATGAATAAATAAATAAAATCTTAAAAAAAAAATCACTTGACTGTTCTATTTCTGAGTTCTCAATTTGGTTCCACTGGTCAATCTGTCTGTCCTTATGCCAGTACCATGCTGTTTTTACCATTGTAGCTAAGTAATATGCTTTAAAGTCAAGAAGTATAGCAGTTTGATAGTTTGATATAGTTATGAATTCCAAAAATAGATATTGGATTATGCTTATAAACTGGTCTGTTAATCTGGGCATGATTAAGTTATGATTAGGGCATTGACTGGGCCATGTCAGGAGGGCATTGAGCCCCATCCCTTGGTGGATGGGCTCTCAAAGATAAAAGACATGGCAAAGGACAGAGTTGGAGTTTTCCAGTGGGAGTTTTGATGTTGGAGTTCTGATGAGGAAGGAGAGAAGTCTCCGGGAAAAGAGACGAGCCATTCACCTGACAGTTCACAGCTGCCCTTTGGAGAGAGGCAAAGCCTAGAGAGCATCACAGTCTACATCTGACCATGTGGAGGAAACAGAGGAGCTGAGCCAGAGAGAAACGTAGCCCCAGGAAAAGAAGAACCCAAGAAGCCTGAACCTTAGCAAATGTCGGCAGCTGGTTTGCTCCAACACGTGGCAACAGACTTTGGTGAAGGAAGAAGCTTATGCTTTATGGCCTGATAACTGTCAGCTTCTACCCTAAATAAATACCCTTTATAAAGGCCAACTGTTATTTTGCATGAGCACCCCTTTGGCTGACTAATACAGGAAGTGATAGTCCTCTGACTTCGTTTTTCTTTTGCAAGATATTTTGGTTATTTGGGGCCCCTTACCCTTCCAAATAAATTTCATTATTCACTTTCTGATTTCTGCAAAAACAGCTGTTGGGATTTTTATTGGGATAGCATTGAATATATAAATCAGTTTGTGTAGAAAGGACATCTTAAAGGTATTATCTTCCAATCCATGAACACAGAATGTCCTTCCATTTATTTAAGTCTTCCCCAGCTTTTTTTAGCAATGTTTCATAGTTTTCTGAATATAGGTCTTTTATGTCCTTGGTTAAGTTTATTCCTAAATATTTTATTGTTTTAGTCACTATTATAAATGGATTTTTTTTCTGATTTCCTCCTCAGATTGTACATCAGTAGTAGTGTATAGAAATACTATTGATTTTTGTTTATTAACTGCCACTTTGCTGAACTTGTCTATTAATTCTAGAAGCTTTGTTTTGGATTTTTCATTGTATTCTTGATACAGGATCATGTCATCAGTGAATACTGAAAGTTTTACTTCTTTCTTTCCTATTTGGGTGCTTTTTATTTCTCTGTCTAGCCTAACAGCTCTACCTAGAAATTCTAGCACAATATTGAATAATAACGTTGACAGTGGGCAACCTTGTCTTTTTCCTGATCTCAGTGGGAAAGCTTCCAATCTTTCACTATTTGGTACAATGCTAGCTATAGGTTTTTCATATATGCACTTCAGCATTTTGAGTAAGCTTCCTTCTTTTCCTATCTTTTGGAATGCTTTTATCAAGAAAGGGTGCTGTATTTTGTCAAATGCCTTTTCTGTATCAATCAAGAGGATCATATGATTTTTCTTCTTCAATAAATCAATGTGTTCTATCACACTAATTGATTTTTTTGTGTTCAACCGCCCTTACTTCCCTGGGATAAAACCTACTTGATTGTGGTGTATAATTTTTTTAATGTGCTTTTGGATTCAGTTTGCAAGTATTTTTTTGAGGATTTTTGCATCTATATTCATTAGAGGTATTGGTCTGTAATTTTCTTTTTTAGTAGTATCTTTATCTGGCTTTGCTATTAGGTTGATATTGGCTTCATAGAATGAGTTTGGTAGCATTCTTTCCTGATCAATTTTTTGGAAGAGCTTGAGCAAGATTGGTGTTAGGTCATCTTTGAATCATTGGTAGAATTCACCTGTGAAGCCATCTGGTCCCTTTTCATCTTTGGGAGGCTTTGATGACTGTTTTAATCTCATCACATGTGATTGGTGATTTGTGTGTTTCTAGAAATTTGTTCATCTTGTGTACATTTTCTAGTTTTCTGCCATACGTTGTTCATAGTATCCTTTCATGATCTCTCTTATTTATGTGGGGTCAGTGGAAATGTGCCCCCTTTCATATGCCGTCTGAAAATCTGAAAAGTTTTACTTCTTCCTTTCCAATCTGGATTCCTTTCTTGTGTAATTCTTTGACTAGAATTTCCAATACTATGTGGGAAATTATTGGTGACAGTGGGAATTCTTCACTTGTTCCTCACTTTAGAGGAAAAGCTTCCGTTCTTCACTTTTATGAATGTGATGTTAGCTGTGGGTTTTTCATATTTTACCTTTATCATCGTTAGGTAATTTTCTTCTTTTTCTAGTTTTCTAGGTGCTTTTATCAAGAAGACATGCTGGATTTTGTCAAATGCTTTTTCTTCCTTCATTCAGATGATCATGTGGTTTTTCTTCTCTGTTCTATTAATGTGATGCATTACATTGATTTTTTCATGTTGAACCACCCTTGCATGCCTGGGATAATTCCTACTTGATCCACTGTGTATAATTTTTAAAATACGCTGTTGGTTTCTGTGCCGCTTTGTTCCTGGGCCTGAGGGTGATCAGCCCTGCTGCAGCCC
>JAKSZT010053770.1:53227675-53328842 GCA_026826555.1 Tolypeutes matacus | reverse complement strand
GTTATGCCTCGCAGGCGAGGCTAAGGCAAGGCTTGCAGCTTGCAAATACTGCATTTCTGTTGCTATAGTTTTTGAGGATTTTTGCATCTCTATTCAGGGACCATATTGATCTCTGATTTTCTTTTCTTGTAGAATCCTTTACTGGCTTTGGTATTAGGGTGCTGTTGGACTCATAGAATGAATTAGGAAGTGGTTCCTCCCTTTCAATTTTTTGGAGGACATTGAGCAGGATTGGTGTTAATTCTTCCTGGAATGTATGGCAAATTCACCTATTAATTCTTCTTATTCTAAACTTTTCTTTGTTGGGAGCCTTTTGATGACTGATTCAATCTTTTTACTCATAATTGGTCTGATGAGATCTTCTGTTTCTTTTGGGGTCAATCTAGGTAGTTTGTTTGTTTCTAGGAATTTGCCCATTTCATCTGATTTGTCCAATTTGTGACATACAGTTATTCATAGTACCTTATTATAATCCTTTTTATTTATTTGGGGTTGGTAGTAATGTCACCCTTTTTGTTTATCATTTTCAGTTATTTTTGTACTCTATTTTATTCTTTGTCAGTCTAGCTTAAGGTTTGTCACTTTTATTGATCTTTCCAAGGAACCAATTTTTGGTTTCCTGATTCTCTCTTTTTTATTATAATTATTCTTTCATCCATCTCTGTTCTAATCTTTGTTATTTCCTCCTTTCAGTACAATTTGGGTTTAATTTGCTCTTCTTTTTCTAGATTCTTCAGTTGTTAGGTTAGGTCCCTGATCGAGACATTTCTTCTTTTTTAATGTAATTATTTAGAGCTATAAATTTCTCTCAGTTCTGTCTTGCTGTATCCCATAAGTTTTGTTTTTTATTTTCATTCACCTCAAGATATTTTTTTGATTTCTCTTGTGATATCCTTCTTTGCTCCGTTTATTGTTTCAGAGTGTGTTCTTTAATTCCCACATATTTGTGAGTTTCCAGTCTTCTCTCTGTTATTAGTTTTTAGCTCCATTACATTGTGATCAGAGAAGATACATTGTAGGCTTTCAATATTTAGAATTTGTTGAGACTTGTTTTGTGACATAACTTATGGTCTATCCTGATGAATGACCCATATAAACTAAAGAGGAATGTGAATTCTACTGTGTTGGGTGAAGTGCTCTATATATCCTGTTGAATCTAGTTGGTTTTAGTATCTTTCAAGTCTCCTATTTCCTTAAGTTCTATCCATTATTGAATGTAGTGTATTTAACTCTCTTTTCATTAATGTAGAATCATCTATTCTCCTTTCAAATCTGTCAATATTTATTTCATATATTTTGGGCTTTGCTATTAGGCATGAATATATTTATAATTGTTATGTCTTCTTATTGTATTGACCCCTTTATCATTTTATAGTGACCTTCTTTGTTCCTCACAACAGTTTTGCTTAAAGTTGACTTTATCTGATATTATTATAACTACTTCAGATCAGATCTCTTTTGGTTACTATTTGCATATGTATTTTTTACCCATTCTTTCATTTTCAACCTACTTGTGTCTTTGAGTTTAAGGTGAGTCTCTTAAACAGCATATAGTTGAATCATGCTTTTTTGTCCTTTCTGCTAGTACCTGCCTTTTGACTAGAGAGTTTAATTCATTTACATTTAACATAGCTACTGGCATTGCAGCACTTTCTTCTGCAATTTTGCCATTTAGTCTTTCTAAGGTTTTTACTTTATTTAGCCCTCAATTCTTCCATTAATGCCTACATTTAAATTACTTTCACTTTTTTTGTGTGTACCATTTTGATTAATTTCTTTTTCTATACATTAATCATATATTTTCTTTGTGGTTACCATGGAGCTTAAATTTATCATCATAGGGAAGTGGATATGGCTCAAGCAATTGGGCTCCCATCTACCATATAGGAGGCCCAGGGTTCAATTCCCAGGGCATCCTGGTGAAAAGCAACCTGGCTCATGCGGCAAGCTGGCCCAAGTGGAGAGCTGGCTCATGTGGAGAGCTGGTCCACATGGAATGCTGGCCTGCGTGGAGAGCTGGCGCATCAAGATGATGCAACAAAAAGAGACACAGAAGAGAGACAATAAAAGACACAGCAGAACAGGGAGCTGAGATGGCTCAAGAGATTGAGCAGCCTCTCTCCACTCTGGAAAGTCCCAGGGTAGGTTCCAGGTGCCGCCTAAAGAGAAGACAAGCAGACACAGAAGAATACACAGAGAGCAGGCAGTGAGTGTAAAACAACGAGGGGGTGAGAATAAATAAATAAACCTTTAAAAAAATTATCAGCATAAATCTATTAAAATTGACATATGAGTTGACAACAATTTAACTTCAATACCAGACACATTCACCTTTCTATACCCTCCCCTCTATTCTCCCACTTTTTTGTTGTACTTGTTAGAAATTATATCTTTATATATTGCATTCCAAAATGATAGACTTATCATTACATTTTAAGCATTTGCATTTTAGAATCTAAAAAGTAAAAAGTGGATTTACATATCAAAAAGTACAATACAATAGTACTGGCATTTATAATTACCCATATGTTTATGTTTACTGGAGGTTTTATTTCTGTTTACCACTTCAGTTCATTCTTCAATTCATCCTTCCCTTCTTCTCCCTTCCCTTCTCCCCTTCCCCCTCCCTCCCCCCCTCCCACCCCTCCCCTCCCCTCCCTTTCCCATTCCCTTCCCTTCTCTCCCCTCCCCTCCCCTCCCCTCCCCTCTCCTTCCCTTCTCATCCATCTGAAGAATTCCCTTTAACATTGTCTCAGGCAGATCTAGTAGTGAAAAACTCTCTCAGCTTTTGCTTATCTGGCAATGTCTTAATATCTCCCTCATTTTTGAAATACAATCTCACTGGATATAAAATTCTTTGTTAGCAATTGTTTTCTTTGAGCATTTTAAATATTTTTTTCCCACTGTTTTCTTGCCTCCGTGGTATCTGATGAGAAATCAGCACTTACTCTTATTTCATCTCCCTTGTACATAACATGTTGCTTTCCTCTTGCAGCTTATAAAACTTTTTCCTTGTTCTTGGCATTCAACAGTTTGACTACTTACTATGTATCTAGTGTGGATCTTTTTGAGTTTATCTGTTTGGAGTTCATTGAATTTCTTGAATATTCATTTTCATGTTTTTTTGTTAATTTTTGAATATTTTCTGCCATTATTTCTTTAAATATTCGTTCTACCCCTTTCTCTCTTTCTTCTCCTTCTCAGACTCTCCAAATGAATATATTAGCATGCTTGATAGTGTCTCACAAGTCTCAGGCTCTATTCTCTTTTTTCATTCTGCTTCTCAGCCTGATTCATTTAAATTTTCTTGTCCTTGAGTTCAATGATTCTTCTGCCAGCTCCAATCTGCTGTTGAAACTCCCTAGGTAATATTTCATTTCTGTTATTGTTGTCTTCAACTCCAGTATTTATATTTAGTTCCTTTTTAAAATTTTCTATCTCTTTATTGAAATTGTCATATTGTTTATTCTTTCTTTTCCTGACATCCTTTAGTTCTTTCTCTGTGTTTTCCTTTATCTCCTTGAGCATATTGAAGATCACTTTTTAAAAAGTCTATGGTATTCTTCACTGATGATTTCTGGATTTTTATCTTATTCTTTTAGATAGGACATCATTTCCTGTTTCTTTTTCTTTGGCTTGTTATCTTTTGTTTTCCACTGTATATTTTAATATTTTAATTTGTTAACTCTGTGATTTCATCCCTGAGCTACTGATGTGACAGAGATTTCCTTAAGTACCAGGAGCTAATAAAAACAAGTGAAGGTGAAGACATTTCACAGTCTTTGGGTCTGCATTAGTTGGTGGTCTCTTTCAGAGGTTAGCCCTCCTACCAAAAGATAAGCCTGAGGCAATAATGATGTACAAGTTCCTTTCCATCTTTTCTGAGTCTGCCTCTTTTCCTGGACTTGTATTTGCTTATGTCCTTAAGAATTTCCCCACTTACAGGAATTTGAATGCCCTTTCTACTCTCTAAGAAATAGACTTCTTCCTTTTCCTGGGTGTTCTAATGTATTATTATAAGCAGTTAATCATTTGACCCACTTTCTCATCTGCGGCACTTCAATATAATTGTTTCTTTTATTGCTTTACCTGTGTGCAAACTGATTCTGCCCACAAGGTAAGTTTTAGGAGAGCAAGCCTAAGACAGTTTCCTGGCTCAGAATTTCAGGCTGCCACTGAACAGATTGACACCAACATAAAGGCACCCCATTACTATCATAGGAATTACTTTTCAACATCTGGAACACTTCCAGGAACCCACAATGGGAGTTCGGGTTGGATCCACATTGCACCAGGTTTAGGCTGTGGGATGAATAAGTATGGGTGCCGTAAGCTTTTCCTACCATTTTTAAAGCTTTATTTTCTTCATTAAGCACTTGCCTAAGTTACTGCAACCTTTAACTGTTTTCTGGAGTTTTGAGGAAGATGGCTTTGCCAGTTTTTACTAATTGTTCAAAGATTCTGTGGGCAAATAGCACCCTGGAGCATCATATACAGATATCTTGATTGACCAGAACTGAATATATGGATTTTTTTTACTGTATTGTCAACTTAGGCAAATAAAATCTTATATTTCCTACATACTGTTGTAGTGTCCAATGGCTCTTCCATGCGTCTTCCTTAGGAAACTGATTTTGTTTAGACAACTGAGTAGGGAATCTCAAAACACTATTTTGTATGGCTCTAAGATGTGCAAAGAAATGGCCAATGATGAAAATGTCATGTATATGAATGCAATTTTAAGAACTAGATCTGTGAAAATTATCAATTAAAGTACAGGCAAATCTTGTAATAGCAATTATTTTAACATTCACCACAATCAGTAAGAAAATAACAGAGCATGGCTTTCTTTACAGTTCCAACTTCCCAGACACACTGCTGTGTGGTGTTTCTTCTAAGCTCTAATAAGAAATATAATGATAAATGGCCTGTGATGGTTTGGATTTTGTGAATCCCCCCAAAAGATTATGTTTCTAAACTAATCTACTTCTATTGGAGTGGTACCGTTTGATTGCATTAACTTCACTTTAGATCACTTGATTAGACTGCTTTTAATTGGACTATGTCAGTAAGTAAGGCATGACTCAGGTTGAGTTTCCTCCCTCTTTCTGTGTCTGATATAAAAGGAGACACATAGAGAGGCAGACACACAGGAAAAGGGAGCTCTACCTTATTGATCCTGCCATGTGAGAGAGAGGACTGCAGGAAAACAGAGAAACCCTGAGGGCTAAGAAAGGTTCCTGAGTCTGGAATCAGTGGAGCACAGAGACATGGCAAAAAGGCCTGGAGAGGCTGGGCCTATTGAGTAGCTCAAGACTTAATAGACTAGCCATGTGCCTGATAGCTCACAGCTGAACTCAGGAAGAAAGCAGAGCAGCCAAGACTGAGAGAGGATGCCCAGTAAAAGATAAGCCTTATGCATAGTTGCCCACAGCTGAGCTCCAGGAGACAGTAGATTCAAGAGGGGGAGGAAGAGAACTTGGCAGAGATCAGTGGCAATCATCATCATGTGGCAGGACCCCAGAATCAACAGTAGCTGACTGTGGTGAGAAAGCATCTCTGATGATGCCTTGACTTGGACATTTCCATGGCCTCAGAACTGTAAGCTTTTACCTCAAATAAATCCTCTTTATAAAAACCAATCTATTTCTTGTACTCTGGATTGGAAGCCCTGGGGCAAGTTAAGATATGGCCCCTGGTAATGTTTTTAAGGCAGCCAAGGTTAGAAGATAGAGTTCATGTTAATAATTTTAATAGATGGAAGGAAGCTGAACATCCAGAGAATGACAAAAGTGCCACCATGGTTTTGAAAGATACTGTCTAAGCTACATTTACCCCAAATTAGCACTCAACACCTATATTTTCAGTTGCTCAGTGAATATATCAAAGGATTCGCTATATATATTCTTATTTACTTATGAAAACAACAGGTATTTATCATCATAATTTAAATTTGGCAGCAATAAAATTAACATGATGACACATGTTAATTGTCTTGCTGCTAAGTGATAATGTGATAAAAATAGCTTGTTTCACCATATATTATGTTCATGTCTAGCATTTATTTTGATTGAAATTAATGTCATCTTGGCAAATTACACATGATCTCAAGACAAGATTAAATATATATTCACATATATTTTTTAAAGTAAGTAAGTTTTTTTTGGTCCCTTTAGAGCATATGAATTATTCAACCTTTAAAAATATTATTGACATCCTCTTTAATGTACTAATCAGCTACTGTCATTTGCTATTGTCTTTGATAACTGAAACTAACTTAGGTTTGAAAACAAGCATTTTATTTCTTTAGATTTAACTGTAATTAATACTTTCTGGATGTTGTTCTTCTTGATTCTGCTGATGTGCTTATCACCACAGAGGCAGTCTTTGAAATCGAGGAGAACAAAATGGTACCTTCAAAGTGGACTGCCCACAGTACATGAAGAGAGCTACTCAAAGCAACAAATACCAATATGTCTTTTAAAATTACAGTAACAGCTATTTCTGAACTATCATATTAGTGAGAATGGGAAAATAAAGAATTTAAAACATTTACAAAAACCAGGAAGATTTTCTTCTCGTCAGGAATTATGCTACAATTTATTTAGTGTGTTAAATTGTTACTTACGTGTTTATGGTATATTTATTGAGAATAAAGCAATCCTTCAGCCAGGATAGTCTAGAGTAGGTTTCCTCTGTTGTTTAGGCATGGTGCTGAGCTAGACGTGTCTTGTTAAGCATTGTTAGACAGCATTGGTTCGCTCTATGAAGTCTATAGACTATTACCAAGAATCTGAAATGTAACTAACACATTTTCACAGAGATGAATAGTTTGAGTTGAGTGCCATAAAATGACATCAAAATTTTCAGAAATTGAATCTAAGAATCACACTATGTTGAACATCAGTCTTCTGAGCCTGCTTTACTTCCATGTCAGAATTTCAATTGTTCTTTAACTAAGGAACTTGAGCCTATTGCTCTGTAATGTAATTCCTGTAGTCATAATTATTCTATTAAGTCCGAATGAAAATTGGTTTTCAAGGACTTGAAATACTTAATTTTAATAGAAGAATAAATAAATATATGAAATATATATAGAAAATAATATTTTACAGAATCCTAAGTCAGGTACTAATAATGCCTCAGTTAATAGCAAAATCACAAAGTAAAAGGATCAAATAATACTATTGGTATTGCCTTATTTTTATTTTGGTCTCACTTAATTTTTTAAATTAAAGTTTTGTTTTGAGAAAATTGTTGACTGGCATGCAGATTAAGAAATAATACACTTGTGATCTGTTATAGCCTTCACCTAATTCCTTCCAATAGTCCCTTCCTATATAATTATAGTACTAGATATGGACATTGATAAAATCCATTGATCTTATTCAGATTTTACCAGATGTACAAATACACAGTTTATGTAATCACCACCACAATCAAAATAAAGAACCATCCTATCACACTAAAGATTTCTTGTGCTGCCTCTTTATAATCATATCTACCTCCCTCTACCTACCCTATCCATAACCTCTGGCACCCACTATTTGTTCCTCATCTGTATAATTTTGACATTTAAGAATGTTATAGAAATAAAACAGTAAAGCATGTAACCTTTGGGGATTGGCTTTTTCACTCAGCATAATTCTCTGGAGATCCTTCCAAGACGTTGTGTTAGTGGTTCATTCTTTTTCTTGCATATGAATATACCACAGTTTATTTAACAATCTATCCATTGAAGAACATTGGGTTGTTTCCAGTTTGCAAGGCCTTAAAAATAAAGCTGCAAACTGAACATTTGTGTTCAGGGTGTTGTGTGAATAAGTTTTCATTTCTCTATGACAAATTCTTAAGAGTTCAATTGCTCAGTCATATGCCAATTGTAGGTTTACTTATAAAATAATTTGCAAAACTATTTTTCAGAATAGTTGTACCATTTTGCATTCTCATTAGTGATGTATGAGTGATCCAGTTTCTCCATATCTTCTCCAGTAGTTGATATGGCCACTTTTTAATTTTAGCCATTCTTATAGGTCTGTATTGATATCTCATTGTAGTTTTATTTTTTTATTAGAGAAGTTGTGAGTTTACAAAACAATCTTGCATAATATACAGGGCTCCCATACAGCATCCCACCACCAACACCTTGCATTGTTGTGGAACATTGTTACAAATGATGAAAGAGAACATCACCGAAATTTTACTGCTAACTATAGTCCATAGCTTACATTTGGTATATATTTCCCATAAACCACTCTTTTCTTAACACCAAGTATTACTGTTGTACATTTGCTATAGTTCATGAGAGAATGTTCTCATATCTTTACTGTTAACCACAGTCCATCATCTACCACAGGGTTAAGTTTGAATTTGCATTTCCCTAATGGCGAATGATGATGAACATATTTTCAAGTGCTTATTAGCCATCTGTATGTCCTTTTCTGGGAAGTGTCTGTTCATGTCTTTTGCCCATTTTCTAAATGGGGTGCCTGTTTGTTTTTTTAATTATTGTTCAGTTTTGAGAGAGATATTTTTATATTTTACACGTTAGACCTCTATCAGATATGTGGTTTTCAAATATTTTGTCCCATCTATAATCCGTCCTTTCATCCTTCTCAAATAAGCTTTCACAGAGCAAAATTTTTTAAAATTTTGATGAGGGTCAATTTATCAATTTTCCTTTCTGAATTTTGCTAATGTTGTCAAATATAAAAAGTATTTGCCTAGCCCTAGTCACTAAATATCTGTCCAATTGCTCCAGAACTTTGATTGAAAGACTATCCTATCCTCTTGAATTCCTTTTGAACCTTTCTAGGTTCTCTATTCTGTTCCAATAATCTATATGTTTATCTCTCCAATAATACCACACTGTTTTAATTACTGAAACTATATAGTAAACCTTAGTATGGGTAGACTGATTGCTCCCCCTTTATTCTTCTTTTTCAAGATTTGTTTTACCTATTCTAGTACCTGTACTGTTACATAGATATGTTAGATAAGTTGGTCTTTCTTTGTCTACAAAAAACTTTGCTGGAATATTGAAAGGAATTTCATTAAACTTATAGATCAACATCTCATTTTATTTTGAATGTACAGTCTTAGCTTAACCCTTTCTCTAATTTTAAGGTCTCCATTTCTTTTGAGTGAATGTATCTTTCTAGATGTCCACTTAATTAAAAATTTTTGGAGACGGCAAAAAAATATTCTCATGGTGGAGGCAGTAAAGAAGCTAACTAAAGAGAAAATCATCCTGAATCTTATAGGAGGTAGGGGGTACTATTACTATCCTCCATTATAGATAAGTAAACCAAGGCCTAAGGAAACTGAATAATTTGCTTAAACTTACTCAGATAAAAGGGGTTGAGGTGTGATTTGAAACTAGGTAATCTGGCTTCAGAGCTTGAGCTTTCAAATACTTTACCATACTGCTTCTCTGGAACAAATTATTGGAACACGAGAGAGAAAAAAATTGGTTGCCTATATATTGTAATGAATTTCTAAAATACCAGTAAATGCTTTACATAAACATAATAATTGGAAATATGGTGGAAG
Organism: Tolypeutes matacus; assembly: GCA_026826555.1. Lineage (NCBI taxonomy): Eukaryota > Metazoa > Chordata > Mammalia > Cingulata > Chlamyphoridae > Tolypeutes > Tolypeutes matacus. Next base: position 53,319,290 of record JAKSZT010053770.1, on the reverse strand, counting down.
AATTGTGATTTTATTCAGCCCACAACAAACCTACATTTTAGTACCATTAATAAGCATGCAAAATGACAAGGGAAACCTGGAAACTCCTCAGAGGCACTCTCTGTAGGAGATCAACCAAACAGACTCATTTTTCTTTTATAAAGACCAGAATAAACCTATAAGAGTTAAATAAAACAGAGTTGAACAAGAAATGAAAGCATGCCAAGGGCAACAAATAGATTTTTAATTTTGGTGTGTACAGCTTTCCTCTCTTTAGTGTCTCTCAGTGATGAATGAGGTGAACAGCAGATCCTCTTTAAAATTACCTACCCCAGATAAATTATGAGCAGAGTTACAATGCATAAGCCACAGCATTCCTCTCCAGTAACTGCTTTGGCTTATCCTAGGGGACCTTCTGCAGAAAGACACAGAATCTGGGAAATCTAGAGATTCAAATATACACTCTAAATTTTAGCCCACAAACATTGCTGAGGAATTGGGTTTAGCAGTAATTTAAATATGTTGACATTTTGCTACTTTTCCTTTCCTATCCTCTTGAAATAAACTTCTGAGCAGAAACAACTAAGGACATACTAAAGTTTCTTATAAATTTTTTACTGGTGATTTTTCTTTAAAAAAGCAATTATGAGTTTGAATAATATGAAATTAATATTCCTGTGTAGACTACATATTTTAGCTAATTTATTACTTGTTCTTAATTAGATTATCTAATAGCCCAAACATAAACAATAAATAAACTTATTATAACTTCTCATAGTCAATTATTTCATTATTATACCTGATGTCACATCTTACAGGGATTTCCTTCCTTTACCTTCCTTATCTTCACTTTTTAAAAATTGAATTACAGTACATAGCTCTCTTTACACTTGGCAGAGCATCTGAAAAAATGCAGTAGGCATACAGTCAGAAAATCACAGAAATTTAGAATTGTATAGATCATCTTGTCTATCATCCTCATTATATATGTATAAATAAAGGAAAAAAATAGGGCATCTTCTTAGTGCTTACTCATTTAGAAGCAAAGAACATATTTAACACTTTATCCTTGCCATTAGAATCCATGTAGGGAAAGATAAAGGAAGAAAAAAATACATTTGCGCTAGATTAGAAAGCCATCTGTGATATATTCATAAATGACAACAGTGAGTTGTAGAAACAAATGGCACAATGTCATTACTGCAAAAAATATTAAAATAACTCTAAGTATGGCTACCCCCACATATTTATATGTTTATGTTTAAAATGTATATAAGTTATACAACACACTATTAGCAGTTCTTATTCCTTGGCAAGGAGAGAGTAAAGAAGAGAGAAAGACATGGCGTTTACTCCTCATTTCACAATTTCTGTGTTTACTAAAAAATGAAAATAATCATAAGAGAACAAAAAAAAAAAAAGGGAAAATGGGGGGAAAAGAGGAAGGAAGAGAAACAAGATGAGTGCATGTTCACGTAGCTTTGCCACATGCAGAGAAACAGAAATGGGCGTGTTGTGCTTAGACACGAACAGCAGGTCCCTAGTACTGTTCAGGTGATAGCTGTGAGGAGCTATAGTATAAATTTAGCTTGACTTCGTGTTCCGTTTCTCCTTGCAACTTCCAAGTTTTAGTTCTCACAGAGTACTGAAGCTGTCTAGTAAAAGTATACTTCTTTGCCCTTTCATGAAATAAGCAGGAAGGTAAATGTCACCAGTTTGCCTTTGCTTAACATTTTCCTGTTGTAATTGGGTACCCCTCATAGAGCTTCTAAGTTCCTGTCCCGTGCCCCTAAATAAGTCCTACAATTGAGTAAGCTTCTTTCCTGACCTTTACTGTTTCTAATTCTAAATCCATTAGCATAAGGCCTGCTCAAAAGTACAATGAAGTATCGGTTTGCCAATAATCACAGTGCTTAATCAACACCTTTCTGTGTGTGGTTTAAAAAAACTTTATAGATATTAGCTCTTGCAAATCTTCTTTGATAGTAGTGGGGGAGGAACGTAAGTTCAGAAATTCAGCTATGGAAGATTATATGGTAGACCAAATGCTAATTATCAATACTTTTTTCTAGGTTTAGTCAGGGTAGGGTACTGAGATTATTGAGTTTGAATTTCACTGAACTCTTATTAAGGCTTCTCATTTATTTCAGGAGTCTGCAAGTTAGGACCACAGGCCAAATCTTTCCCTGCCTATATTTGTATTACCTGGCAGTGAAGGATAGTTTTAAAAAATTAAGAGAAGAATATTATGTGGCATATGAAAATTATATGATGTTCAAATATCAGTGTTCATAAATAAAGTTTTAATGGAATATATTCATTTAAGAATTGTCTATGGCTGCTTTCACCTACAGAAGCAGGATTAAGTAGTTGCCACAGAAACTGTATGACTCACAAAACCTGAAACACTTACTCTCTGGCCCTTGGAAATAAAAGTTTGTTAACTCTGATTTATTGTGTAACAGACGGTTTTGCCTCAAATGTACTTGGAACTTATACAAAGTTGTTTATTCCCCTTTTTCCCCGCTCCATCCTTTTTCAAATAAAGATGGGAAGAAGAAGGAGGACTTTATCCTCAACATTCAGAAACTCTCTCAGATAAGCAATATCTTTGGACCTTTAAACAAATGATTAGACAATTATTACAAAATAACAGCAGTTCAATTATTTCACAAATGTTTCCCACTTAATATCAATTCTTTTTCTTTAGGAACTATTTAATTTCCAACTTATAGTTAACATTAATAGCAAATATTATTGTCTTTTATCATCGAAGACAGTTTATAGGAAGAATGCAATAATTACATGTTGAACAGGAATGCTATTTCCCCACTCATTCTGCTTTCTTAGATATTTTTGCCCCATTTCTTATAGAGAAAAGCATTCTGAGTACCTTGCAGCTTCTCTCTGAAGCTTCCCCTTTCAGTACCTCACCCAAAAGTACTTTCCATTGGTTCAGTTTGGCTTGGCACATTTGACTGCTAGCTCACAGAGACTACTCTCCCACCATGAAATTCGTTTAGGTGGTTCTTTTTACTCTTGTGAAGAATACTAAGAGTTGTTAGAAATGGCCTTGGAATCTCAACCATCTACTCCAACCAAATTCATGGCAGTAAAATTCATACTTTGATGTCCATCAGTCATTTTCAGTTTGGTTTCAGTCTCAGGAGGGGAGAAAAGAGGTATTGGTTATTGGTTCTCCCACCCCCCAGCAATACATACAAGAATATTTGACTTAACACCTTATAATATTTTACATGTAGAAATCCATGCTTGAATATAATTTTTCCACAGGGATTCTGAATTGTAAATAAATTCATTATTGTGCTGAATATAGAAAAGTCAAGAGGATCTCGCTGCCAATTGCCTCTGTACCAAAAGAGAATTAAACTTCAAGAAAAATCAATTCAACATATATTCATTCATGACTCATTATATGCAAGGAATCATGCTGGAGACTGCAGTAAATGCAAAGCAAAATAAAACATTGAGTCATCAAGTTACTTGCAATCTAATTGGAAAGGAGAGTAGTTAAAATTGTATTAAAGCTATTATATGAGAGTATATCTAGTTCCACAGGAACGAATAAAATAGAATGCTATAGGGTTTCAAAAGAAAGTGAGACCACATAGGGTCAACTGAATAAGGAAAGTTTTCATGGGAGGACTACTCAGATATCTAGAAATAAAGGATGCATGGGATTCTGACCAGAAGAGAATGCAGAGGTGGGGCATTCCGAAAATGGAAAGCTATGCTGTAGAAGGAAGAACATGTATGAAAATGTCCCATATCAATTATTTTCTAATTGATAATGATGTCTGGACTTTTCCATAGAGTAGCACTCTGAGTCTTTATTCTGTCCTCCCCTCCTCCGCCCCCGCACAGCTGTCCTGGCAGTGGGAAGTTATGGAGGCTCATTTTCCTATTCCATCTGTCCTTCAGGATTGCCAAAGTTGGCGTTGATTAATTAAGTGACTGTGGCAGTGTCTGTCTCAATGACAGGACAAGCCTCTGGTTGTAATCAAGAGATTTCACTGAAGAAGGAGGGGTAAGGAATAGCTCCAAAACAGAATAATTAAGGGAAGTTTTGTTGATAACATTATCCTATAAACTTCAGCACATTGTGTATTGGGCTTGACCTTATTAATATAGAAAATAGACAGAAATAAATGACATTAAAGCCTCCCTACAGTCAACTTGAGATGGAACAAAAAGTCAGGGTATTCTCCACCGTGCATTGAGAAAGATGGACTTCCCCGGTTCCTTGTTTTGAGTTAAGGTACACTTTCCCACATTATCAAGAAGGCTGCTTCTGTTCTCTAAGGTGAGAGGCAGGTCAGTTCATCTTCTTTACAGCTCTGTCAGAGAGAGGTGAACCACTCTTTAACACACACTTTGATACTACATCACTGGCAATCCCTCCTATTCCTCTGGGAGGCCTTACTGTTGAGAGGAACAGCCCACTAAATGCAAGCAAGTGTCAGATATTAACATTGAATTAAAACTGCAGGTAAAAATAGGGAATTGGCATATTCTTGTCCGTGGGCTTGACAGGAAATTTATTTTGCTGTAGCTGAAAAGTAATTAACCTCCACTGTGAGAGAATTCTATTACTAGTAACTGTTCTGCCATGCAAAGTGCACTACATGGAAATGTTACAGGCTATCAAGCAGAAACGGCAGATTTGTCTGCATTTTAAACTGAATTTCCATTACCCTATTCTCTTCTCTTCTGTTTTTCTTCTTCCCTACCCCTTTTCTCTTGTTTTCCATGGAGCTGGAAATTGAGACACATGTGAAACTGAGAAAAAGGTTCAAGCAAAAGAGTGTTTATAAGAATTTTGTAAGACCTATTTTTTTTCTGGTATTTGGAGTTTCCTTTTAAAAACTAACAAATATTATCCTTGGGAGTGGTGGGAAAAATGCAGCATAATGCAAAGATATTCAACCATGAATAGTTTTTCTATGGACATAGACTAAAAAATCATAATTCACTGAACTCTACTATTTTTCATCTTCAATGTTATATATACATGCATGTATACACACATATATACATAATTTGTCTGACACATAGTTTTGAGGTTAATAGTGCCTGAAATCTATAAACAGTTATTTCTGCTTGTTTTGAAAATGCAAATTTGTTCCAATGCGATTGATATATCAGGGAACAATTTGAGCATAATGTGAATTTCATCTTTGCTTATGCCTGATTTTTTCAGTGAGAAACAATAGGTAAAGGCAGAAAACTGCACTTGGCATAACCAAGTCACATAGGAATTCACAAATGCACAGACACACACAAACCTCAAATATCTTGCAGCTACCTCAGTTCATCACGTGTGCTATAAGCAACATTCATTCACATTTGGTGTTAAAATTCTTGTTCTGATTTCAGATAACCCTCCTTCCATCACTCCACAATAATGCACAAGCTGGAACCTCTCTGAACTGCAACTTCTAGTCCTTTGCAAGGTAAAGTCATATTTATTGTAGTACTTATGTATTTCTTAATCATTTAACTGTTCACTGTTTTTATTAGATTACTGATGAAGTTTTTGATTGCTGTGCCCCAAACTTCATTTTCCCATACATAAGTCCTGTGTTTTTTTATTGCACAATTTTCCACAGCATGGTTTTAGGAAACCATATGCTACTTTATAGCACAAATGACTATTTTTGTCTTTTGCTTTTATTATTTTGATTAATATATGTGGCTCCTGTTTTTGTCATTAATGAATATTTCTGAGTTTGCCATGCAGTTGTCACATAGATACAACAGCGGGCTGACCAATCGTACTTTATGTTACTACACCAGGATATGGGGTGATCTTTTCTCCTAGAAAGCAATGTGCTAGAGTAAAGAAAGCAAAACAAATGGTTTTACTGATTTTCTGAAGTATAATAACAGTCACCATTTATCAAAGTCTTACTGGATGCTTGGGATGGTACTGTGCCCTTCTGCTCTGTATGGATCCGCATGCCAACATGGGCAGGAGAAAAGATTTATCATTTTTCTTTTACAAAGGAGGAAATCAAAGCTTAGAGAGCTCAGGTAGCTTGTTCAATGTTTCTTAGCTATTCAGAATAGTACAGGGGACTGGGAAGAAGAACTCGAAAGTGAAGGCTTAAGTTCTGCCATGTCCAGTGTCTTTCTTGTTGGCTTCACTTGTGCCAAAGGCTGTCAAAATTTATACTTAGAAACTATTGGGTCTAACCCTCTCATTTAAAAATAGAGGAAATTTAAACTCAGGGGATCTTTGTAATTTATTATATGTCTCCTGGCCAGAGCTAGAAATCGGACCCCAGATTTCCTGACAAAGTTCATTTCTACAGTATCTTTGTGCTGTTTTTGAGTGTCAGGGGGAGAAAAGAGGATAAGTTCCTGAGAAGTTTGGTCTCTTAATTCCTATATGATATAAAAATTCAGCCAGTGCTTTGTTCCTTCCACTTTCTTAGTAAAATAACATTCATATTTATGAGCTCTCCCCAAAAAAGAATAGGCTGAGGAGCAATTGCATCATATTTGTGTGTTTCCAGATACAAGATAGGAAGAATCAGTCCCCAAAATACCAGGTCTTTTTCCTTAAAACAACATCTAAATGTAGGGTATTTTATGGTAATTACCAAGTATAACATACTATTCTGGGAATTGAACTTTACAAACCCAAAAGCCAACTAGTAAATTTTTCCTGACAGAGAAGAACACTGAGCTCCAGAAAACAGAAAATGGTGTACATTCTCTCTGTGATCTGTCACTATTCATGAGCATTAAAGAAGGCAGATGGGATAAACAAATTTCAGTTATTTGACCGTCACAGGAAAGTCAAGGTAGAAAATAAAACTGCCTCTTTTTTTTTTCCTTTTGGCCTTGAAATAGCTAACTGGGCTGTCTGCCTTCACTCTAGGAAAATGCCATGAATAGTGGTGGTAGTGGTGGTTCAGTCTATTTTAGATGCCAAAAAAGCAGAGCCTTCACTGAAAATTACAGGGGATATAAATTTTAAGAATTACAGACTAAATGGTTCCCTTCTTCTCCCCCATTGCCTGACAGCCATGTGTGTGAGTGACAAGTATGTATTAACAGTGGCTCGTGCTCCTTCTCAGGAAAAGGTGACTGATGGCATGTTTCAGATATGAAATGACTTAGCCTTAATGGTGGGCTAGAGGAGATTGGGATTTCTCTTTTTTGTTTTTTGTTTTCATTTTCTTTTTAATTGGTGACTTAAAGTGAGAGGGAACTCTAGGATCTCAGATTACTATTATTAATGAGAAATGTGTAAATACCTTTGTAATAAGGGTTTGGAATTATAATACATTTGGGAAACATTTCCACTTTTCTTTCTCTTAAAAAGTTTTTAAGAAAGAATAATTGAAGTTTACAATCTACTATTGTGGGACTATTCAAAAGCCTTTTATTCTCCTTTTACAAATCCTCTGGGCTTAAAAGAGTGCAAGAGAGATCTGTGTAATGGACCATAATTGATCAATTTAATGGTCTCTGATTTAACACTCAAGTGTCTCCCCTTTCAGGTTGCATCCTGTAAATCCTTCAAATCAAGAGTTTACCTCAAGGGCATTGGGACAAATAAGAGAATCCAAAGCATCTTTGAATCCAAAGAACTCTCGTCAAAATAAGGATTTGTACCTATTTGTATTTCTAGGATGAACTAATGATGTGGTTTTTTTAAAAAAATGAACGCTCAACAATCATTTTTTTAAAGCTCAACTTCTAAATGATTTTAGTCCCAAAAAATTCAGACTGACCCCAACAGCAATATTCTGGAAGATCACCACATGTATATTTAATCTTAAACTGAGCAATTTTGTTGATGAGATGAGCAAAATGGAGGCAAGGCCAGAAATCCAATTGTTTCTGGGTCTCTGGATCCAAAATATTTTACTGTTGAAGAAGCAGAGAAATATTTTCAGTTTCTTTCAAAATTTATAGTTTCTCTACCCAATGAATGCAGGAAAATTTAAGAACATTTTTAATTGATTAAACACAAGAGAGCACAAAAAACTGACACGGAGCAAGGATTAGGGGCATGTGAAGTTTAAACTTGAAGTCAGGAGCAGCACAAGGAAGTTGGAAAGGGATATGGGAAGCTAATTCTCTTTATGATTAATGTATGGCCACTGGTTTAAGTCTGTATTTAAATCAAAATAAAGGGCAATATATACATATTAGGTTGACCAGTGCTACATAAATCTTTTTAAATATATAAAATATTAAAAGGAAAACATGCTAATTCTCAGGAGAAATTGTGCCTAAGAGTAGATAAAAAATTAAGAAGCAAAAAAATTTTTTTTCAGCATAGATATATATTAGGTGGAATAGGTGAGGACAAATTATCTGGCAAGATGTCTAAGGAATGATATTTTTTAGGATACTTAGGGTCAGCCTCTATTTTCTTTCTTTTTATCCCCACTCCAGACTAAACCAGGAATAGCAAGGGAGTCTTTTGTGAAAAATATATTAGGAGAAAGAAGAAGGATGGGAACTCACATAAGAACATCTGCTCTGCAAAGCCACTTGAAAAATAACTGAGTATTAAAGGAAAGAAAATGTGCTCAGTAGGAAACTAACCACAAGTAATGTGGTAGCAGGGAGGTGGGAAGAGTGACATGAGGAACTGGCACCCCACTGGGTGATAACTTCTTGTGTCGGAATCCAAGTCATCCCCTCAGCTAATGTGAGGGGAAGTGGGGGCAGGTATTATCCAGGCAAATTGCTCGTGATGTGGCACAAGTTGCAACTGAATCAAGATCCAGAGATGCAAAAGCTGTTTGAAAACAAATGAGATTGCAAATAAAATTTCAGGGTTTATTTCCTTCAGACATGAGCTATGTCTATAAAATTGAGAGGGATTTTTAAAAAATGGCTCACTATTTTACATTAGAGGTATATTTTCTGATTTATGAATATGTGATTATGAATACAGGATATTAAATTGGGTATTATTTTTGGACTCCCCTTTTATTTCAATTTCACATATTTCAGAAACAATTTTGAACAACTGAAGAACGTAACAAAATTCTTTGTTTCCTAAGATTCTGAAAATGCTTTGGCTTTTAGATATGGGATGATAATAGTGTTACCAAATTTGCTATTTCTAAAAGAGAGATAATCAGAAAGCACCTTTCATAACCTCTTATAATTTGTGACAATTTCAAAATATCTTTGCTTTTCTAGTTTGTTTGATCTTTCAAGAAAACAGTGAAAGGAGAGAAATGATCATTTAGCTGCTTTCACAAATATAATCTCCTTTAAAACTCAAAACAAGTGTTTAAATCTAAAGTTGACATGCCAGTAACTTTTATCTGTGCCGTATCACCCTCTCCTTCAAAAAGAAGAAACAGTCTCAAAGAGAAGTGATTTTCCCTAAAGGCACCCAGTTAGTATTGGAGCTACCAGGAGATTCCATGAATTTGTCTTTTTTACCTTTTGTTGTCTGTACAGGAGTCCTCTCAGGACTTTGTGTTTCTGAAGCTGAGTAGTGTTAATGAGTGTTTGCTTTTTTATCATGCCTATAATTGCATGTGTATATACATAAATATATGCATATATATGATGCAATTATATATGACTTATTTAACAGTAAACATTTTAAAATGATGCCCCTTCTCAATCTCTAACATTATCATGTAACTGTTTTCTTTTCCTCTTTCTTTCCTCTGTATCCCTTTCCCCTATATTCATTAATAAAGACCTTAAAGAAAAACTAATTTAGAACGTGAAAATTAGGCCAGTACACAATCCTCATCCATGCTAAATTGCATTCAGACTAATCTTTTCTTAATGTGCTTCTACTGATTGTATCTAAACACAACAAAATAAAGTCTGCATTTTATAGTTCTACTTCATAAATAAACTGTTGAAACCTAAGGTAACCTATTTTTCTAAGTCAGATGAAAACATGACAAAGTAAGATTATGGATTTCGTTCTAATGAAAGAAAGAGAAAAGTTTTATTAATGGAACCTATAAAAACAGGTACACTGTAGTTATTCCAGAATTTTTATCAGCTTTTGGAAGTTTGATTATCTTCAATGTGCCATATTAACAAATTGTATTAGCTAAGTCGCTACCATAGCTTGAGTTCCCCGGAAAGCAGAACCTGAGGCAAAGGTGTTGGTATGCCTTCATTCAAGAGGGAGGGACAGAGAAAGCAACGCAGGTGAGGAAGGAGGCCAAATCAACCATGAGGTGTAGAGCTGGAGGTCACTAGAGGCAACCTAGCTTTTCTCTACCATGGAACCTTCTGAGAAAAGGTGTGAAATGTGTCTCAGGACCACCTATTTGGGGAATGAAAGGGAGACATCTTTACCTTTCAGCTCTCATTATCCATAAGACATTTTGGCAAGTAGGTTCCCTCAAAATCTCATGTCCAATGCTCAAAAGAGAAGCTCAAGGGCTAGAGTTGAGGCACAAGCGTACTTAGGTTCTGTCAGATTGTCTGACAGGAGGTTGGTCCAAGCCCTTACAGAAATAGTTGCTGCAGTGCTAACTGCAAAAAAACAGAAAGGCCCAGAGGATCTGAAGTGATTCAAAAACAGTGTTTAAAACAGCCAGCCTTGATGTAAGTTTGGGAATGATATAGATGTAACCACACACACATAAAACAAACAAAGGTTATTGAGAACATAGAAAAGAAAGAGGACACTTTTAGTAGGTAGATTGGGAATAATTCATAACAATTGAGGAAAACTAAAAGGCTTACCTTTAACTAAAATTACATAAAATTGGGAGTGAGGGGAAATATACAGGCCTGTAAGGATCAGTCAGATAATTGCCATTTAACAAACTGCTATTTAGTTCCTAGTACGTGCCAGGCACTGTGTTAGGTATTAGGATATATTGGTCCACAAGACAGGACACATATGTTGCATATGCCCTCATGATCTTGAGTCTACTAGGAAGACATACATCAAAGTAGTGAACTTACAATTATTATTTAATAAAAAGTGTGCAATATGCTGCAAAGAGTGAATTGTAGACACCATGTGAGTATTTCATAGGGGGCATCTTACTGGTCCTATAGCCCAGGAAAGAGTTCTCTCAAACTTATCTTTATAAAGAGACTATAAGAAAATTCTTCGTAGCTATGCAACTCTCCAACTATTCAAACTTAAATTCTAAATTTTACCCAATAACTAAACCTCTCTGAGCCTCACCTTATCCTGTACAATGAGGATAATAATATTTATGTTTCAGGTCAGTTGTGTGCATTAGTGCATACCAGAATTTTTTGTTCAGTAAATGTTAATTTTCTTCTCCTTTCCCCTCAAAGCCATTTAGGAGTAATCATTATGAACTAGACAGAGAAAATTTGGCTAGTGTGATTAAACATGTTATTGTCCTCCTGTGAATGAAATGTGACCAGTGTACTGCCAAAATAGATGAATTATTAGAATTATTCCCATCAATCTATTTAGATACATCAAAGACAAAGCAATTGTGCAGTTGTTCTGAAAATCTCCAAAATTTAAAAAACATGCATAAAATAATTTGGAATAATTCATCCACCCAGAGAAAACTGTTAATTAATGTGCCAAGCCAAGTATAGTCCCTTGGATATGGACACTGAAGAATCAGTCTTGCTTTCAAACAGAAGTTTGTATAAAATTGAAATTGTGAACATTATATAGTTTTTACTGGTTTTCAATGCACCCTAATTTGTATACTAGTTACAGTATTATTTCCTAGCCATGTAAATTCCAAATAATATTTCACTCATTCTGTGTTAAAATATTAACTGGTAAAAAATCATGTTTACTAAACTAACAGAAAGATCTAAAAGTCTCTTCTATTTTGCCTACATCTTGATGCCACTTAACTATTATTCTTGTGGACTTAGTTCAAGATAATAATTATTTGAAATTTCCACCACAAAAATGTTTGTGGATTTTTCTGAAGGGATCAAAAGTTTAAAATATGCATTTATTGTATAAAAGGAAGTAAAACGAACTATGGTATCTATATTAAAATAAACAACTCTTGTCTAATATTGGTTTCTAGCTGAAATCTAACCCTTAATAAATATTTAGTTTTCTGATAATAAAACTATTATTTAAAACAGCATAAATAATAACAGCCACAGTGCTTTCTTACTAAAATATCCATAGAATACAACGTTTTATGAATGCAACTCAGAAAATTTTATTGGAAACATGGACTGAAAAATGCAACTGAGCAAAATTAGAATGTTCAGAAGTTACATTTATATAAATTAACCCTGAGATTTTCCAAAGCAGAAGAATGTGTTTTTATTAATAGAAAATTGAAATTCACTTCAGAATTTTCACCAAAAGGATACTCCTCATTTTAATTAGGCTGAGTCTCTCCCCTTTTAGCAGAGTGATCCACTGTATATTTTAAAACTTTTGATGCTTTTCACTACATGAGACTTATAAGTGTTGCACTGTCTCAGTGATTTCATATATGTCAATCTACTTCTTTCCAGAAACACAAATTCTGCCCCTAGAAATTTCAAAATTTCTTGGAACATAGATTTGTTAGTTTCCTTTGGAAGTTTGTATTTTCTGTTCTGAAGAAAAAAGAAAAGTGAGAACTTTATAAAACAACAACAACAAAACAAACTTTGAAAATATTGTTTTGGGGTTGGGGGTTAGGGCTAAAACACAAATGAATTCCTTTGAGGGAATATGAAACATTTAGTTCTTCACCTTTTATCTCCTTCTCTCTTATCTCTTTATTTACCCCCTCAGCTGCCATTACTTTTGCCATCTCTTTTCCCACCGCTTTTGCTTGCAGGTAAATTTCTCTCCTACTTTGTCTCAAAGGATATTTGGTTATTTTGTAATCTGTTTCTCTAAAAGGTTTCTTCATTTTTAATTCATTTTATCTTTTTTTCCTTATCCCCCCCCCCTTTTTTTTTTTGTAATTCCATATGCTATTCTAAAGAGATATTGTGGTGGTCCAAGTGAATTTCCCTGCCACTGCTTTGTAAGAATTTTTAAATAATCAAAATCACTCTTTTTAGAATAATATATATTTTTAAAAGCACTGCAATATCCATATATCTTAATGAAAATTTTCTCATAAAATTTCAACATATCAGCCTAATAAAATTACAGTTGTCTCTATAAGACATCAACACTAAGATGAAGAGTGAAACAAATTGTGTTACTTGGATGCTTTTTCCTTAGAATATAAAAATCAAGATGGTTGATTGTTCCCATTTTCATTCAGATATTTTGGGGTTGAACAGAAATAGTCAACATCATTCTTTCATTAGCTGAATTGTCATTTCAACACCATCAAGACTATGGTTCCATAGACTTCTCTCTTAAAATTCTTGCTAAAAGAGGCTAATGGTTCTAAGAAGCTCTGTGTTAAGCTGTGGATGACTCATAAATGTCCCTCTGAGTCACTAGTCGAGTACCATATTCACCTTTCTACCCAACTGGGTGGGAGTCCAGCTTTTAGCTGGAATTAAAGATGCAATGCCTGCAACATAAGGCTCATTATCTCAGCCTGAAACACCTGCTGCAAGAGAATAAAAGGCAATCCTGAAACGGATCATTTAATAATTGAGTTAGATAGGAAAAAAGCAAATGGTCCTTTGTCAGTTCTTGATATCATCACTCATCTTCTCAAAATGGCAGTGGACACAGTAAGAAGACAGTTTCTTGTTGATCGTGTAGTATTAAGTTTAGTCTGATGTAGTTTTTTATTAGTTGTGTACTTGATCTCATAAGCATAAGAACAAGGTCTTCCTGTCTGTGTTCAGACAAGAACTTCATGATTTCTTTTCTTAAATGGTATATCAGGGCTGGTTTAGAGAGGTCCCTGATATTTGATGCAAGCATTATGCTGAGGTGAAACTCAATAATTCAAAAACATATAGTCCAAGTTCAAATCTTCCTGAGGAAATATGAGGCTTCATTAACTATAGTTAGTAAATTTCTCTGAAATTCTCAGATGAAAAAGGCACTTAGAGTCCTTTGTGGTACTGCCAGAGATTGCTCTCCAAAAGCATTTTAGATAGAGATTACAGCTCAAATAAAGGTAGAATTAATACACAAAAGAATTGTGTATTAATTCTTTTGTGTATTAATTCTACCTTTATTTGAGCTGTAATCTCTATCTAAAATGCTTTTGGAGAGCAGTCTCGGGAAACAAAGGAAGTACCACTGTCATGCCAGAATTGAGAAGCAGATTTCACAGTGAATGGGGCTCACATGGCTGCCACAATTAGGTCACTTTGACCATAGTACAATTACATCAGTGCCCAATTGCTGTTCAGTCCAGAGCTAAAAATACTATTGTATTGCCGTAGAGCTCAGATTCTACAAAGGAGAGATAGAAATTACTAGTGAATTTGAGTGTCATGAAGGATTATTCTTAAATAATTAAGGAAAATGTGGAGACTAGAAGAATAAATGGGCTTATTAATGAAAATGAGTGAAAAAGCAGGGCATAAAAATAAAGAACAATAAAATAAATTAAGGAGCTTCATTAAGAGAATCATAATATTCAGATCTAGTAAGGGATAACCCTGAATGTTGAATTAGTCTGAATTTATACAAAGTAGTTTATTTTTGAACTTCAGAAAGCATATGTTATTGTTGTTAGTCTTTAATTAGGCCAGATTTCATTTTCTTTTTAAAGTATTTTTTTCTGATTAATAATGTAGTATAGTCTCCCTAGTTAAAAAGTTAAAAAAAAAACAGAACCTTGTGGTCAGAACAAGAACTTATCCTCTGAGAACTGAGCTACAGAATTGATCCTTAATGGCTCTAATCAGAAATATTCAAAGAAGAAATGATGATATTAGCATATATCAAAAAAGATTTCAAACAATTATGTATGTGAATGTTTTTTGGTAGATGGTTGATTAGCAATGGAAAAATAAGAAAGATAAAAGCAGTCAGCAAAGTATTTTGGCAATGCCCATCTGCAGTAGGTTGAATTATGTACCCCAACAAATGCATGTTCTTAATCTTAATTCACATGCAGTGGGTGTGGTCCTATTGCAAACAGGACCTCTTAAAGATGTTATTTTAAGTTAAGGTGTGGCCTATCTGAATGAACATGGGTCTTAATCTGGATTGTTGGGAGAATTTATAAGGAGAAGATCACAGGGAGAAGGGAAAAGTCAGCAGGAACCTGGAAGAGATAGGAGAGGATATCACCATATGATGGAAAGCAGGGATTCAGGCCCCGGAACCCCAAGGACTGACAGCAGCCAGCACCAGAATGTTAGAGTCTTGGAGGAGAAAGCAAGTTTTTCTGATATCTAGATTTCAGAATTTTTCTAGCTTGAAAACTGTGAGTCAATGAATTCCTGTTGCTTATGCCAACCCTTTACACTGTTTTTGTGAAAGCACCTATGGCAAAGCAAGACACCATCCTTCTAAATAATGACCATGGAAGAAAGCATCCAGGTCATCCCTTCAACTCCTGAAGCCTTTTCAGCTGCATCCTTGATTCATTGAACCAGCTGAGTTAATATTATTACATATTTGAATCAGAGAGCTACTCCTCTTGTTCTTACCAAGCCATGTAATAATAAATAAGATTTCCACCTAAATTGTCTTTAGAAAGAGAATTCACTAGTCAGACTGACATAAATATCCAGTCTATCTGTACCCATATTTTCTCTTGCAATAGATTTATTGGCACCAGTTTCAAACATTGGTTTCTTAGGAACTTTGTGAACACAAGTCAACATCTTTTGTGAGACACTGTCAAAATCAGTGTCAGGCCTACTAAGCTGAGAGCAAGCCTTTTTAAAAAATACTTTATTATTATTATTATATTTAAAATACTTTAGATTACATAAATGTTACATTAAAAACATAGGAGATTCCCATATACCCCACTCCCTACCCCTCTTACACTTTCCCACATTAACAACATCTTTCATTAGTGTGGTACATTTGTTACAATTGATGAAAAACATATTGGAGCATCGCCACTAAGAATGGACTATAGCTTACATTATGGTTTACACTCTGCCCTACACAATTTTTTAATTATGACAACGTATATAATGACCTGTATCCATCATTGCATTGATAACCTGATCTTATCTGCTGCTGGTTCTCCTTTACTCAGGTCATATTGGTCTACATTAATACACATTTTTCCACAGTGGAAATTATGCAAACAGAAAAAAAATTAAGAAAAGAAAAATTTTCTGAACTCAAGGGAGATTTTGAGGGATCATTTATTTTTCATGTATTAAATAGTTAAGGCAGTCACAGATATAAAATTTTCACTTTTAGGCCCTTAATAGCAAAATTGAAAGTCCATGACTGATGAAAAGTTGTAATTAACAGAGGCATGCATTTAAACAGGGACCACTTGAAGAGTGGTGTGCGGAATTTAGGAATTTCATAATTGAGCTGATTAAACATCCAAAATTCACACCTCAGTCCCTCTTTGTTATACTCTATGGTGATATAGGTCATCTAAGGAAATTTATACATTGTTTATTTGAGAAAGATAACTGGGTACAATATAGGAGAAGCCACCTGCTGGTGCTGAAGATGTAATTGGAAACATCTAAGAAATTACATATTTTATTTACAAACTTAATTTTATAAGCATTTTCCCATGTCACTAGTTATTTTTGATATTTTCATAAACTGTCTAATTTTCTAGTATATGTATATGCCATATTATTTCGTGCTTTCCATTTTATTTTACAAATAGGTTCGCAATGACTTCTGTGAATTAGAATAAGAAGTAGAGAAAAGAGAGGAAGCCAAACAATTATTTCACTAATTACATACATATATTTGCAGGACACACCAAAACATCAGCTATCAATGTATATGAGTGCTACTGCACACATTATACTTGCCCACCATATGTAGCTCACAGGCTTTGGTATCTGAGATAACTAAGAATACCTTTGAATATACATTCATACTCTAAAACATAACCAAATATTGAGCTTCTTATTTTATACATAACCGTTTTCTACCAACCTTTTTGTCTTTAGACTTAAAAGGTTATCCTTCTTGCTTATGAACAAAATACTTGGCAGCGTCATATTGAAAATTTACCTTCATATTCAACATTACAATAAGAATCTCATCCCTTCAGATATATAAATTTCTTCCTCTAATTGCCAGGCCATCCAAAATAAAGAACGTTTTACCTCTATTTTAGTGGGTAACATAACATATATAAAGGGTGGAGCCAAGTAAACTTTGTCGTAAACTGGTTCCCTTAAGAACTATGTGTGTTATTTTTTTTTCTGATCATATACAAGATTGATTCAGACTTGGAAAATAGGAGCTTAATAGGAAAAAACAAAGTATATATCTCTCAACCCTAATCTATGTAATCAATAATGATGAGGAAGATGACTACTTGCTCCCTCAGCAGTATTTAGCTTCTTTATTTTGAAATGCTATGAATACTTATCAGGTGCTTCATCTAATCATGGAGGAAGTTGGGATGGAAGGGAGAGAAGTAATATTGTCTTATCTTTCAAGTTATAAGCATGCAATTGTAAACATAAAGTTCAATTTTAGGAAACTGTTACACTCTGTAACCAATGGAAATTAAAATTGGAAATTAAAAGAGGGATTAGTTATTTGTGTGTGTGATGATGAAGGAAGGTATAAAGAATAATTATTTGACCATGACACTGGGAGTCTTCTTTGGTTTTCCGCTTCTTTCTTAGATTTTTATTTTGTTTTTCATCATCTTCATTTTCTCCCTTAGAGCCTGTGCAAAGTTTTCCTCAGTAATGACTTTCATTGGGTTGGCCTGAAGAATAATTATGGTTGGAGGTGGGAAGATGGATCAGACCTAAATTGCTCAAGGTAAGAATACAAACAAATGTGCAAAAGGTAGGAAAGAGGTAGAAAAATTATATGGCTAGGAAAATAAATAAAGGTTAGTAGATGGAGAGGAGAGGAAAGGATCAGAAGGACAGGAATTAGGGAGGAAGGAAAGAATGAAAGGGGTTAAAAAGGATGACATTTTGAAGAGAGGTTAATGAGCAGTTCTTCTTCTGCTGTTTTTGGGGGCTGAGGGAAGTAGGGTCCTGAAGAGGGAGAAAGATATAGCTCAGTTTTTCCCTACATGCCTTTTGACTCCTTCACTCTGCATGTCACCTTATGACATTAACATGTCTGGTTTCTTATAGGATTACTTCTAACAGCTAAGTATAGATGTGTGTGACTGTCAACAAAGATGGTCTCCAAATGTCTAGCTGTGAAGTTTCTTTACAATGACCTGTGAGAATGTTAGACTTTGATGGGCAGCCACTCAGTCCTGATCTTCAAATCTGTCATATAGCTCTATAAAATGGGGAAGCTGGCCACTGAGTGTCAGCATAGCATGAGTACATATGAATGCAGAACCTTCCATGATACGGCTTTAGATGTAAGACTGATGTAGCTTCTCAGGAACTGATTTTTTTCTTTAATTATTTTTCTTTAATTAAAGAAATTGTAGATTTACAAAAAATTATATAAAACATACAGCGTTCCCATAAACTACCCTATTGCTGACACTTTGCATTAGTGCGGTACTTTCGTTACAACTGATGAAAGAATATTAAAATTGTACTATTAACTACAGTCCATAGTTTACATTAGGTGTATTTTTCCCATATACCACACTATTATGGACACATTGTGTTAGTATGGTACATTTGTTATAATTCATGAAAGAATATCTTTATACATTTACTATTAACTATAGTCCATCATTTACAATTGGGTTCATTGTGTTATACAGTCCAATGTTTTATATTTTAATTTTTATTCTCATATATATTATCGAAAATTTCTTGTTTTAACCACATTCACATATATAAAATTCAGTGATGTTAATTACACTCACAATAATGTGCTACCATCACCACCATCCATCTTCACAACTTTACAATCAATCTAAATAGAAATTCTGTACAAATTAAGCATTTGTTCTCTAACCCCAACACAACCTCTGTAATAAATTCTAACTCCATGCATTTGCTTATTCTAATTATTTCATAACAGTGTGATCATTCAATATGTGTCCCTTTGTTTCTGACTTATTTCACTAAGCATCGTGTCTTCACATGCATGCATCAGGATTTCATCCCTTTTTACAGATGAATAATATTCCATTTTCTGCATATACCACATTTTGTTTATCCATTCATCAATTGATGGACACTTGGGTTGCTTCCATCTTTTTTCAATTGTGAATAATTCTGCTATGAATATCTGTGCAAATATCTGTTCAAGTCCCTGCTTTCAGTCCTTTGCGTGTATACTTAGTAGAGTGGTAGCTGGGTCACATAGTAATTCTTTACTTAGATTACTGAGGAGCCGTCAAACTGTCTTCCACAGCAGTTGTACCATTTTTATTGCCACCAGCAATGAATGAGTGCTCCTGTTTCTCCACATCTTCTCCAACACTTGTAAATTTCATTTTTTTAAATGGTAGTTATTTTAGTGGATGTGAAATGATATCACATTGTGGTTTTGGTTTGCACTTCCCTAATGGCTAATGATGCTGAACATTTTTTTCATGTGTTTTTAGCCATTAGTGTATCCTTTTAGGAGAAATATCCGTTCAGGTCTTTTGCCCATTTTTAAATTGGTTTATTTGTCTTTTTATTGTTGAGTTGTAGATTTCTTTAGATATTCTGAATTTAAAACCATGATCAGTTATGTGGTTTCCAAATTTTTCTCCCATTGAGCAGGTTGCCTTTTTACTTTTGAAATAAAATCACTTGATGTACAAAACTTTGTAATTTTGATAAGGTCCTATTTATATATTTTTTACTTTGTTGCTTTTACTTTGGATATAAAGTCTAAGAAATCATTGCCCAATATATGATCCTGAAGATGTTTCCCTACATTTTTTTAAAAACTTTTTTTTCAACTTCAAAAATTAAAATAACAGGCAAAAGGCAACTTAAGAAATTATGGAAGAATTGCTCTAAAAAATCCTGTCCAGGCACATTTATCTTATTTAATGATATAAACAAAACTTATTTGTTTCTACAGTGTTCTGAAAGATGAATAAATGAATATAGATTTGTTAAATGACATGATATAGTTCTCCTTGTTAATGAAGAAAATTTTAAAAATCCTTGATCATATTTACATCTCATAAAATTAAGCCCGGTATTCTTTTGTTGACTTTTAGCATTGATATAGTATCTTTTTCCCTTTGCTACAAAAATATTACAATATTATTAACTATAGCCTGTAAGTTACATTAGTTGCATCTTTCCCATGTATCACCATATTCTTAATACCTTGTAATAGAAGAACATTCTTGTATTTTTTATTATTAACCACAATCCTCATCTATCACCAAAATCACCATGTAGTCCTTATAGTATTCTCTAGCTGTTTTCATTTAACATTAACTTCCCTGGACTACCCCTCTTAAGCCACAATCACCTTTATAAAACACTATGATGTGTTACCACCAAGTCTATCCATTTCCACATATTCACAATCAACCTTATTAAACATTCTATACACATTCAGCATCAGCTCTTCTTTCACAACCCACATCCTGTCTTCTATTAACCTACACTCTACATTTTAACTTCATAAGTCTACTTATTGTATCAAGTTCATATCAGTGACACCATACAATATTTGTCTTTTTATGTCTGGCTTATTTCACTCAGCATAATATCCTCACGGTTCATATGTAGTCATATGCATCCCTATTTCATTTCTTATGACAGCTGAATAGTATTCCATCATATGTATATACCACAATTTGTTTATCCATTAATCAGTTGACAAGCACTTAGGTTATTTACATTTTTTAGCAATTATGAATAATGCCGCTATGAATATCAGTGTGTAAATATCTGTTCGTGTCCTTGCTTTAATTTCTTCAGAATATATTTCTAGTAGAGGGATTGTCAGATGCTATGGCAGTTCTATATTTAGCTTCCTGAGGAACTGCCAAACTGTCTTCCAGAGAAGCTGCACTATTTTAAATTCTCACCAACAGTGAAGAAGTGTTCCTATTTTTCTGCATCCTCTCCAGCTCTTGCAGTTTTCTGTTCATTTTTTAAAATAATGGCCATTATGTAAGGCATTAAATGATATCTCATTGTACTTTTGATCTGCATTTTCCTAATAGCTAATGATGTAAAGCATCCTTTCATGTGCCTTTTGGCCACTGAATTTTATTCTAGAAGTCTTATAGTACTGGTTCTTAAATTTAGGTATTTGATCCATTTTGAGTTAATTTTTGTATATGATGTAAGAGAGGTGTCCTCTTTCACTCCTTAGCATATTGATATCCAGTTCTCCCAGCACCATTTGTTGAAGAGACTATCCTTTTCCAATTAAGTGCACTTGGCAACCTTGTCAAAAATCAATTGGCCATAGATGTTATGATCTGTTTCTGAATTCTCAATTTGCTTCCACTGGTCAATATCTTTATCCTTGTGCCAGTATCAAACTGTTTTGACCTCTGTGGTTTTGTAATAAGTTTTAAAGTCAAGAAGTGTGAGTTCTCCAAGTTTGTTCTCATTTTTCAATATGTTTTTGGCTTTTCAGGGCCCCTAACACTTCCATATGAATTTGATAACTGTTTTTTTTTTTTTTTCCATTGTTGCAAAGTAGACTGTTGGAATTTTGATTGGGATTTCATTGAATAATAATTCTTCATAATATTTAGTCTTAAAACCCATGAAATCAGAATATCCTTCCATTTATTTAGGTATGCTATTTGTCTACATCTATTGTTTTCTATGTACAAGTCCTTTACATCCTTGGTTAAATTTATTCCTAGATATTTGATTCTTTTAGTTTTTATAAATTGAATTTTTTCTTGATTTCCTCCTCAGCTTGCTCATTACTAGTATATAGAAACACTTATTTTTGCATGTTGATCTTATACCCCACCACTTTTCTGAACATGTTTATTAGCACTAGCAACTTTGTTGTAGTTTCGTCAGGACTTTCTATATATAGTATTGTATACTCTCCAAATTGTCAAAGCTTTACTTCTTCCTTCCCAATTTGGATGTTTTTCATTTACTTTTCTTGCTTAACTGCTTTGGCTAGAATTTCCAGTACAATGTTGAATAACAGGGGTGACAGTGGGCATCCTTGTCTTGCTCCGATCTTTATAGGGAAGGTTTTCAGTCTTTCAACAATGAATATGATATCAGCTGTGGGGTTTTCATATATAGTCTTTATCATGTTGAGGAAGTTTCTTCTACTTCTATTTTTCTAAGCTTTTTTTTTTTTTTTTTTTTTTTTTTTTTATCAAGAAAGAGTGCTGGATTTTGTCAAATGCCTTTTCTGCATCAATTGAGATGATCATGTTTTTCCCTCCATTTTGATATTGTGTTTTATTACATTAACTTATTTTCTTATTTTTTTTAAAGCACTCTTGCATATCTGAGATAAAACTCACTTATGTGCTTTTGGATTTTATTTGCTAGTATTTTTTTGAGGAGTTTTAAATCTATATTCATAAGAAAAATTCATCTGTAATTTTCTTTTCTTTCAGTATCTTTGTTATTGGGCCTTATAAAATGAGTTAGGTAGTGTTCTCTGTTATTCAAATTTTTGGAAGAGTTTGAGCAGAAATGGTATTAATTCTTCTTGGAATGGCAGAATTCAATTGTGAAGCCATCCAGTCTTGGGCTTTTCTTTATTGGGAGGTCTTTGATGACTGATTCATTCTCTTTATTTGTAATTAGTCTACTGAGATCTTGTATTTCTTCTATAGTCAGTGTAGGTTGTTAATGTTTTTCTAGGAATTTGTCCTTTTCATCTAGGTTGTCTAATTTGTTTGCATATATATTTAAATTTTATCTTCTTATGATTCTTTTTATTTCTGTTTGGTCAGTAGTAATACTCCTCTCTCATTTCTGACTTTATTTATTTGCATCTTCTTTTTTTTATTTGTTAGTCTAACTCAGTAGTTGTCAATCTTATTGATCTTATCAAAGCAACAACTTTGGGTTTTGTTAATGCTTTCTGTTTTTTTATTCTTAATTTCATTTATTCTGTTCTAGTCTTTGTTATTTATTTCCTTCTGCATGTTGTAGTCTTTGTTATTTATTTCCTTCTGCATGCTTTGTGTTTGGTTTGCTGTTCATTTCCTAGTTCCTCCAGGTGTGCAGTAATGTCTTTGATTTTAGCTCTTCTTTTCTATTTTTTATTTTTATTTTTTAAGATTTATTAATTTATTTTACTTTCATACATCCCCCCCCATTTTTGCTTTTTATGTGTCCATTCGCTGGGCAATTCTTTGTGTCTGTTTCTTGCCCTCTCTTCTTACCCTTCTCCTCTGTCTTTACTGGGATTCCATCCTGGGGACCTCCGATGTGGGAAAGAGGCTTTCTGCCACCTGTGCCACCTCATTTCCTGTTTTTTTTGGTGCATCTTCTCTTGGCCCTCCTTTGTGTCACTCTCCAATTACATCATCATCTTGCTGTGTGGCTCGTCAGGGCCTGGCATGCCCATGTGCTAGGCCTGGGGGCTTGCCCGCTCGCAGGGCCTGACAGCCCACATGCCTTCTATATATATATATATATATATATTTATTTTATTTTACCAGGAGGTCCTGGGGATTGAATCCAGCCCCTCCAAATGGGAGATGGATGCCCAACCATTTGAGCCACATCTGCCCCCTCTTCTTTTTAATGTAAGCATTTAGGGCTATAAATTTCCCACTCAGCACTGCCTTTGTTACATCCCATAATTTTTGATAAGTTGTGTTCTTGCTTTCGTTTGTCTCAAGATATTAGTGATTTCCCTTGCAATTTTTTCTTTGACACAATGATTGTTTATGTGTTTTATATTTACCTTCTGCATTTTTGTCAATTTTCAAGATCTCTGCCTGTTATTGGTTTCTTTCTTCATTCCTATATGGTCAAAGAAGATGCTGTCTATAATTGCAACTGTTTGAATTTATTGAAACTTGTTTTGTGACCCAACATGTGGTCTATCCTGGATAACAATACATGTGCACTTGAGAAGATTATATATATCCTGCTGATTTGAGCACACTGTTCTGTTTATGTCTGTTATGTTTGGTTCATTTATTATATTATTCAAGTTCTCTGTTTCCTTATTGATTTTTTTCTCTAGATGTTCAGCCATTATGTCTTTAGGTTTTTATATGCCATAATTTTTGTCTCTCTTTTCCTTTTTTGCCACCTACTTTTCTGTATTTTTGATTTTTTGTCATGCTTCTGACTGATCCCTTTCACATATCTGCTTCTTTCTATATCTTTACTTACTTTTATTGTGGTTACCCTGGGTTTTATATTACACAACCTAAATCTATTCCATATTAATTTAACAAGATACCAACTTGGCTTCAATAGCATATATGATCTTTGTTCCCATATCCTTCTGTTTCCCCTCTTTAAATTTTTTTTTCATCCCACTTTAGCTATTTATATTTTGCATATCCATTGTCAGTAAATATGTCTTTTTCTTGTTCAATTGTATTGTGACTCTTATAGGAATTAAAGAGTAGACTTGTATATTAAGGATACAGTATTATTGGGTTTCACATTTACCCTTTTAGTTATCCTTAATGAAAATCTTCATTCATTCATACTACTCCAAGCCATTCTCTCCTGTCTTTTCTTCTCAACCTGCAGAACTCCCTTTAGCAATTCTTGAAGGGTAGGGTTTTTTTTTTTTTGGTTGATGAACTCTCTCATTTTCTGTTTATCTGTGATTTAAACTCTTCCTCATTTTTGATGGACAGTTTTAATGGCTAAAAAATTTTAGGCTGGCAATTTTTCTCTCTTAATATCTTAGGTATTTCGTACTCATTGCCTTCTTATATCTATGGTTTCTCATGAGAAATTGACACTTAATCTTATTGGTGATTCTGTCTATTTTACAAATCACTTTTCTCTTCTTACATTCAGAATTTTTTCATTACCTTTGTTTTGACTTTCTGATTAGTATGTGATTCAGAGGAAGTATATTAGGATTTATTCTGTTTAGAGTACGTTGTGTTTCTTGGACATGAATATTTATGTCTTTCATAAGAGTTGAGGAATTTTCAGTCATTATTTCCTCAAATATTCTTTCTGCCCCCTTTTCCTTTTCTTCTCTTTCTGGGACACACATGAAGTGTATGTCTGTGCACTTCATGCTGGCACTCAAATGCCTGAGGCATTGTTCAATTTTTCTCTTCATTATCTATGTTCTTATGACTTCATGATTTCTAATGTTCTGTCTTCCAATTCACTGATTTTTTCTTTGCCTGTTCAAATCTGCTGTTGGATGTCTCTAGTTTATTTTTAATCTCTTCTTTTCTGTGCTTCATCCTTATAATTTTGGTTATGTTTTTATACTTTCAAATTCTTCCTTTTCTCATACATTGTCTTTTAAATATTGTTTAGCTCTATATCCACATTTTCCTTCATCGCCTTGAATTGATTTAGATTTGTTTGAACTTGTTTGATTATTTTTTCCAAATTCTGTGTCTCTCCTGAAGTTTTAATTTGTTCTGATAGAGCCATTTCTTCCTATTTCTTAGCATGGTTTTTAATAATTTGTAGATGTCAAAGTATCTGATTATCTTGATGAGTTAAATGTGAAGGTCCATTTCTCCGTCTTGTCTAAGGATTTATTGTTATTTGGCTTTGTTTTAAGTTTCTTCTTTGATGCTTTGTCTAACTTATACTAGACCTTTAAAGTAGCCAGTGTTTAACTGCTTAGGTTATCTGAGCATTTTTTCATCTCATTCTTGCCTAAGTATTGGATAAAATTTTTAAGATTGTACTTTTTGTGCAATTGATTTACCTCCAGGGGAAAGTATTCTTTCCTCTGTTCCTTCTTCCCAGTTCTTGATTTGTTTAAATTCTCTAACTCACACAGTGCCTCGTTTAACTTCTGCTTTTTAGTTCTGTCTTCCTGTAATTCAGTTCAACTCTCCTACACCTTCTTTTTTCTATGAGGCCTATAAGTCTCCTTTTTTTCCTGTTAAAGTATCCCACCCCAGGAAGCCAGAGGGGGTCAGTGCAGAAACGTGGTTCACTCTAGAAAAGAACATTTTGCATTAGGTGGTCTAGTCCATAGAAACTGAACTGAATATGTGCCTCTCTTGCCAACAATTTCTGCCATGATGTCTTTCCCTCTCTCTCTGTCTCTCTCTCTCATTCTCTCTCTTTCTCTCTTTCTCCCTCCTTCCTCCTGAGGGACCCTTTGTATGAAGCACAGAACATGACTTACAGGCTTGTATTTCACTCTGGGTCTCTGCAGAATTGAGTCCCTGTGCCAGGATATGCATCAGGTTCTAACTCACTGCTGTGAGTGGTTCTATAGTCTGAATTCACAGCTGGAGGCACTTGGGCTATGCTGCCTCTGTGTGACTCCCAGGCTACACAGGACTGATTGAGGAGGAAAGATCTGGACTGGTGGGTTGAGGATGGAAAATTCCTACTTGATCTTAGAGATTCTTTTTCTTTGATTCAGCATTTTTGGAGTCCTTCTCCAGTGTCTATCATCCTCCAAAGTTCTTTTTTAAACAAATTAATTTTGTTAAATATTAATAAAGAAAACATATGTCTGTGGGGCCAGTCATAAGTCCCCCCTCCCCTTTAATTACTGATTTAGTTATTTGCATCTTCTCTGTTTTTTCCCTCTGTTAGTCTAGCTAAGGGTTTGTCAATTTTATTGATCTTCTCAAAGAAACAACTTTTGATTTTGTTGATTTTCTCTATTTTTTTTCTCAATTTCATTGTTTCTGCTCTAATCTTTATTATTTCTTTCATTATACTAGCTTTGGGATTGGTTAGCTGTTCTTTTTCTAGCTTCTCCAGTCGTTCAGTTCTATCTTTCATTTTAGCTCTTTCTTCTTTATTAATATAGGTGTTTATGGCTATAAATTTCCCTTTCAGCACTGACTTCACTTATCCCATATGTTTTGATGATAAGTTGTGTTCTCATTTTCATTCACCTCAATGTATTTACTAATGTCACTTAAAATTTCTTCCTCAACCCACTGTTTATTTGAGTGTGTTGTTCATCCTACACACATTTGTGAATTTGTCTCTTTCCCATCTACTATTGATTTCTAGTTTCATTCCTTAGAAGGTGCTTTGTATAATTTCTGTCTTTTTATATTTATTGAGACCTTCCATGTGACCTAATATGTGCTAATATGTGCTATCTCCTGGAGAAAGTTCCATAAACACTTGAGAAGATTGTATACCCTGCTGAATTGAGTACAACTTTGCGTATATGCCTGTCAGATCTTGCTTGTTTATCATATTGTTCAAGTTCTCTGATTGCTTGTTGATCTTCTGTCTAGTCGTTCTATCTAATGATATGAGTAGTGTGTTGAAGTCTCCAACTATTATTGTAGAGAATCTATTTCTACTTTCAGTTTTGCCAGAGTTTGCCTCATGTATTTTTGGGCACCTTGATTACATTTACTCTTATTCAAGCAGTTGTATGTTTCAGAGGTTTTAAAATACCTGCTGATTAGAGCCTGACTAACTACACAAGACTCACAGTGGAGGACAGGAAGTTAGAGTTGCTAGAGTACAGATTTCAGTGTTCTATTACTAGGGCTTTTGTTTCTGTTAAGTAGGACCCTAATATTTGTATTAACAACCACCACAACACAAGAACACCAAAATCTTACTTGGGTGAGTTTTTAACCAATTTTTATTTTGAGATATATAACTATGAAGGCAGAGGTATACAGCAGAAAAGTCCTTGTGACCTAACTTTAGAACCTAAAAATTTGTACTTGTGTCAGATGATGGGAGGGGAACAATGATGGAGTGTTTATGTAATAATTACCCTTTTCTAGAATACCGTTTAATGTGGGGATCCTTCCCTAAAGAATTATACAGTAGTCTAGGGAAATACAGCAATTGCATACAAAGAGGAAAAAGGTACAAAGTGGGATCTCAGTAAGGAGAGGAAGACCAAGAAAGGATTCCTAAAGGATGTAACATTCAAACTAGGTCTTGAATGATGAAAATGTGGAAGTTGAAAGAACTAAATAGGTCATTATAAATAAAGGAAACAGCATGATCCAATGAGCAGAAGAAGTAAAATGTAGAAAACTTTTGATCAAGACACAAGATGCACAAATGAGAAAGAGGGAATTCTAATAGAAGTAGTGCTGAGGTGGGTTTGGTCAAATGTGTGTTTGAACCAAAATCCATGTTCAGTGGAAAAACATAAAAAGTTCTGTGTAACAGATACACAACCAGAAAAATAATGACAATAATGGAGTTCATGTTTCAGAATTTTAGAAACAAAGCCCATAGTGGTTTATAATGGGATCACCAAGAATCTCTTAGATCAAACTAGTACAGATGTATGTGTTACTTAGTAATATCTGCCCTCAGGGAGTTTACTTTTTAGCAGGGAGAATCAATTAAATCCTAGAAAGTTATATGGGAAATCTAGGATTCCAAAGTTCTGAATTTTAATTATCTTAATTATCTTAAGGGCTTTAATTAATCATCAGATTAATCAGAGTAAGCTTTAAATCTTTTTCTCTCTATTATAAAATTTCCTTAAACTGGATAAAGAGAAAGCCAATAACAATTTTCAGGGCCTAGAAGCTTACACAGTAGCTCAGCTGTCATTTAAATCTGCTATGATTGTATTTTATATAAGCAAGCAGTTTCAAAACTGTCTATAATATTTAAGATAAGATAAATCTTAAGTTGTGATAGTTTATTTCAAACATGAAGAAAATGTCTCCTCTTTCGTATAGTTACCTTTGGTTAAATGGCTGTCAGATTCCCCGAATCCCCATCCAAATTCCTCATCCACAGGTGAAAGTTATCCGTGATTGACTTTCACTTCCCAAGAGCATGATACTGAAATTTGTCTACAGCTAGAAAGCCAAGCCTGGATTCTTCTGGAATATTTAATTCTACTATAGTCTTACATAAAATTCAAACAACCCCATGCAAGAGTAGTCTGCTTGACTGCTAGATTTTACTGCAGGTGGGTTTGGAAGAGAACTAATTTAGGTCCAGGATTCGCTGGATGTGTTAGAATGAACAATTCTCTAGATTGCTGATTCTGATGTTAATAAACCAGATGTTAGTAAAAGCTTCCAGCTGGGAACACAATGACCAAATTCCCTGCATATGTACTCTAATGATGATGAGTGAATCATTTGACCACAACTAGCATTCTTGGCTTATCTGACTATTTAAGCTCATAACCTCATTGCCTCAGCTTAAGACACAGGGTAGAAATTTAACTAAATGGATGCTATCAAAAAATCTACTGTCTGTGATTCTGGGGCATTCAAAATATAATTTTCTTTTATGTTTTGGTTGTTTCATAAGGAAAAGCCTAAGTTTTGCATTAAAAAAAAAAAACAATTTTAGTTCATTTCTCCCAACAACAGGAAAATAAGCAAATACATGGTGATCTACAGACACCAGCACACAACTGCACCCCTACTCAGCAATTAACAAGGAAGCTTCATAAAATCATTAGATTCAGAAACAAAAAGGCCAGTGTTTGAAATGATGGTGCTTTGTCCTAGAGTGTGCTTTCTTTCCTTTTTTAAGAAGCCAGAATGACTAGAGAAGTTAAGGATATTGTAAAATAAAAAAATGAAGGTGCAAAAAGGTAACATTAGTTCCTACATTAGCCCTGCTTCCATTTGTGGATGGATGAACCACATTAATGGGAATTTAGTTTAATAGGCTAGTCATTACTGTATAGCTGATTTAGTTGCATTGTATGCAGGCTAAAACTGCATACCTGAGATTTTGGTTTTGTTTTTTGTTTTTTTTTTTTTTTTTCTTTTTCATCATTTGAAAAATTGGGATCTATAGTTCCACTGTCCCATGTTTATCCTGCTAACATGTTTTTCATTATGTAGATGATATCTATCAGAAAAATGATTCTTGAAATTAAGCTACTAAAATATGTGTAGAATTCAAAATCCAGACTCATAATAATGAATTTGTTTATTCTTTGATTTTTGGTGATGTTGAAGGAGAGAATCTGTGAAATAAGAATAATATTTAAAATTTAAATCATAGTCCATGAATACTTTTCTTAATAGTGTACTTAAATCCTTATGAGCAAGATGTGAGCTAAATGTTGAACACCAACTTCCCAGATCTGTTGATTTATATATGGCTGAAAACAGAAATTTTATAATCAAGCATATTCTATAAACTATCATCTTTGTGCACAGCATGAAAACATTTCAGTTTCTCAGATTAATGAAGAGAAATGCCTCATTAAATAAAATAGAGTCCAATATAGTATTATAAAAACAGCTTGAGTGGTGTTATAAAAAGTTATTCTTTAATTCAAGCAAAGAGAAATGTCTGTGTAGAAACTATAGAATTTGCCCGAAATACTCTTAAGTTGAAATGAATGTGAAAAGTTCGTTTAGGCACAAATAGTATTTCATTATATAAATTGGTAATAATCAAGGAATTGTGTGGAGTACAATAGGGCAAAGATACATTTCTTTTTGACTTTAAAGACAATGTTACAAATGTATTACATTAAAATTAGATGTTTATTCTAAGTCCTTGGTAGACACCAATTATCAAGCTAAAAATGTTTCCTTCTATTCTTATTTTTTCTAAGAGATTTGATTAGTAGTGATTGGTCCTTTTCTGCATCATTTGAATGAATTAAATGGATATTCTCTTTTAATCTATTAAAATAATAATTATATCATTGACTTTTCTGAGTCTAAATAATCTTTGCAGTCCAAAGACTAAATTTTATTTGTAATAAATCATTTATTTATACATTCCTGGATTTGATTTGTTAATATTTACTTGGAATTTCTGCCTTTATAATGTAAGTGAATTTTGGGTGCGTTTTTCATTTTGCATTCTGCACTTGTATTGTTTTGGTATCAAATAAGGTAAGTTTAACAAACAGAAATGAGGAGTTCTCCAATTCTGCCTATACTGTGGACCGTCTCTTGAAGTGTTGAGAATATCTCCCCATAAATCGTTGGATTTTAGCCCTTTGTTTGATAGACATTTTTTTTTAATTCTTGATCAAAATTCTTAAGAGTTAATGTTTATTCTTTACACAATTCTGAAAATTTATTGTCATGATTCTATTAGGATTTCTCAATCACAAAATTCTCTGTAGTTAGATGCTATTTTAAAATTCTACTTGTTTATTTATTTATTTTTATTCAAAAAGCCTGAAAAGAAATGGAAGCAGGCAGAGTGAGGAAGGACACCAGAATTTGAAGTGCCAGTGAAAAAAATTAACCCATTTTTTTCTTTCAGTATTAACACACCCAGAAACATGGAAATAAGAACTGTGGTACAAAGAGACTCCCATGAGAAGCTCTCTAGCTTTGCCTCAACAAGCAAGAAAAGGAACTCCTAAAGCTCAGAGAAAGCAGAAGGAATTACCATTTTGCTTTTGTTTCATTCTCTTTTCTCTGTTCTCTTACACCCAAATCCCTAGGCAATTTTATGGTGACAGTGGTAGCAGCAGTAACAGTAGTGCCACTGGGATGCTGCAGGACCCAAAACCCTAAGGGTTGAGAATCTACTTCACTGTTCACTGAAGCAGCAGGTAAAAGAGGGCAGGAAAAACCCCTGTGATGGTAAGGTTCATGTGTCGACTTGGCCAGATAATGGTGCTCAGTTGTTCAGTCAAGCAAACATTGGCCCAAAGTGTGACTGTGAAGATACTTTATGGACTTAAATCATCAGTAAGTTGATTGTATCTATGGTTGATTACATCTACCATCAGCTTAGAAGATTGCCTTCAACATTGAGTGAAATCCCAGCCAACCAGTCGAAGGCTTTAAAAGGAGAAGTGATGATTTCAGCAATCAAAAGAGAGTATTTCCATCTGGACTTCACCTAGCCAGCTTCTAGGGAATTCACAAAAACCTCCATCAGAGTTCCCAGCTTGCAGCCTGCCTTACAGAATTTGAACTTGTGCATCCCAACAGTGACATGAGACAATTTTATAAAATCTCATAACATTTTCAGATACCTCCAGCTGGTTCTGTTTCTCTAGAGAACCCTGACTAGTACAACCCCATTTCATTTTCCCCCATTTGCTCCCTTTTATCCTTTTCTATAATTTTTAATTTTTATTTTTAAATAAGCTTTAGAAAACATAAATGATACATAAAAATATAGGGAATTCCCATATGCCCTATTCCCTCCCCCTCTTACAGTTTCCCACATTAACAACATCCTTCATTAGTGTAAGACATTTGTTACTATTGATGAACACATATTGAAGCATTGCTACTACTGTGGACTATAGTTTGCATTATGGATTATACTCTGTCCCATACAATTTTGCAGGTTATGACAAAATATATAATGGCCTGTATCCATCACTGCAATGTCATGCAGGACAATTCCAGTGTCCTGAAAATGCTCCCATATTACACCTATTCTTCCCTCTCCCTCCTCTCAGAACCTCTGGTGGCCACTGCCTTTATATCACTGATAAAAGTTGTTCCATTACTAGAATAATAATGTCTATAATAGAATAATAATGTCTACTTTAGTATATTGTTCATTCTCCAGTCTTGAGGATTTTGGAATGGTGATCCTTTTTTTGTTCTCTCTGTCATGTCACTTCAGCCTGGGTATGACATGATCATAGAACTGAATGGTGTCTAGCCATAGGACCCAAAAAGAGGAATTTCAGGGAACCAGAAATGATCAGAATGATCACAGAATGAGCTGTTTGGGAAAGTGGCCTCATAAAGTTGTTTGAACTCCTGGGCTCATCCCCAATCTATGCATTCTTGGGCTTGAACTTAATTACTATACCAAAGACTTTGATACTGATCTAATGCACAGATTTTACACAGATGTCAGATGAAACACTGAGTGATGCATATGTGAGATAAATCTGAATGGCACTGCAAGGCTATGGAAACTGAATGCAGCATACAGACAGTGAGTTGGAACTTGCAACATGAACATACACATTGCCTGTCAAAAAAAAAAAAAAAAAAATTCAAGATTCTCCATAAGATTTAAATAAGACCCTGGGGCTCAAAACATAATGTTCACAATAGCCGGAATACAACTGAAAATTATTTGGAAAGTGAAGAATCAAGAATATCTCAACTCATACTGATAAAGGAAATCGTGGGCCTCAAAGATGATGTGACTTAGATGTTTGAATTATCTGAGTCTATCTTTAAAACAGGTGTTATACAAATGTAAATGACCAGTCATAAACACTCTTGTCATAAATTAAAATAGAATATCATTAAATAAATAGAAGATACAAATAACAAAATGGAAATTTAAGAATTAAAAAAACACAATAAGAGAAATAAAAATGTACTGTAAGGACTCAAGAATAGAGTGGAGATGACAGCAAAAAGATTCAGTGAACTTGAAGACAGAGCAATAAAAATTGTACAACTTGAACAACAGAGGGATAATATTAAAAAATGAACAGAACTTCATTTCCTGTTCAATAACAAAAGGTCTGATGTTAGTGTCATAAGAGAGCCAGAAGAACAGAAGAATGAATGAAAGACTAGAAAAATATTGAAATAATTGCTGAAAACTTCTCAAGTTTGTCAAATAACATGAACCTAAGATTCAAGAAGCTGAGGGAACCCTTAACAGGATTAACAGGATAAACCCAAAGAAATCCATACCTAGAAATATCATATCAAACTATTGATAGCTAAAAACAAAGAAAAAGTATTGAAAGAAGTAAGAAATAAGAAAACAAAGAGGTCAGAAAAAAGTAGCTCATATTTAAATTATTAAAAGAGCTGTCAATCAGAAATGTATATCTAGATAAAATATCTTTTATGAATGGAGAAATAAAAACATTCCCAGATAAAAGAAAAACTAAGAGAAATAATAGCCATCAGACCAGCTCTAAAATAATTACTAAAATAATTTCCTCAGACAAAGGGAGAAGATACCAGAAAGAAACAGAATATCAGAAACAAAGGAAGTACAACAAAAAATGCTGAACATTTGTGTAAATATAAAATACTATTCTTCTTCTCTTGAGTTCTTTAAAATATGTTTGATATTTCAAAACAGAATCATACAATTGTCTGCATGGTTTTTCAATGCACATAGACATAATATATGACAACTATAGCATAAAGAGAGGACGGTAGAAGAAAATACAAAATGCTAACATTTTTCCATTCAAATTAAAGTAGTAAAATATTGGTTGTAGATTGTTAAAAAGTTAATGCTTTTAGTGCAATCAATAAAAATTATAAAAGACAGTCAAAATCACAATAAGTAAAATAAAATACTTAAAGTCAAAGTAATTTAAAAAGAATGCAAGATAGGGAAACAGGGGAAAGAAAAATAGAAGCTACAATGAGAAATAATAAACTAATAGAATTAAACATATACATATAAGTAATTGCATTAAATATAGAGTCTAGACATACCAATAAAAAAGATTGTCAGATGGAAGGGGGAGAAATATATAGTCCAACTACGTGGATTCTACAAGAATTATATAAATCCAGAATTATATTTGGTGACTTCAATATTCCTTTTTAAGTAATATACAGAAGTAATAGAAAATCAGGAAGGATATAGAAGGACTAAAAATGCCATCAACCAAAAAGATCTAATTGACTTTTATAGAACATTTCATGCAATGGCAGAATAGATATTATTTGCAATTGCTCATGAAAACTTAACTTTGATAGCCAGCATTCTATGCCAAAAAAATCTTAATTCTTTCAAAATTAGCATCATATAAAATATTTAATCTGAGCACAATTAAATTAAATTATACATTTTAAAATATACAGTTTTTTTGTAACATTTATGTGATCTAAATTATTTTTTAAATTTTTAAAAATTATTTTTAAAAAAGATATCTGGAAACTATCCAAATATTAGAAAATTAAAAAACCTACTTCTACTTAATTTTCAAAAAGAAAGTTTCAAGGGAATTTAGAAACTATTTTGACCAGAATTGGGATTTTATAAGGTCCCCCACAAAAGACATGTTCAAGTCTTAATCTTCATTCCTGTGTGCGTGAACCCATTTGTAAATTGGACCTTTAGAAAATGTTATTTTTAGTTAGGTTTTGTCCAAATTGAATCTGGATCTATCTTTATCTATAGGATAGAGTTCATATACAGAAAGGAAATTAGGATAGAGTCAGAGAAAGCCATAGGAAGAAGTCAGAAGTCAGCAGAAACCAGAAGAACAGAAAAAAGTAGAGAGATTGCCATGTGACAGAAAAGTGCTGAATGCCATATACTCTAGGAGAAAGCGAGCCCTGCCAAATACTTTAATGTTGGACTTCTAGCCTTCCAAGTCTTGAATAGCCAACCTATTGCGTGGTTTATACGTTATCAGCCTTGGAAAACTAAGGGCAAGAATGAAAATGAAAATACATCATATCAAAATTTGTGGGAGACAGATAAAGCAGAAATGTAAAGGAAAATTTAGAGCATTAAATGTTTATACTGAAAAGAATAAAAGTCACAAATCAGTAATCTAAGCTTCCATCTCAAGAAACAAGGAAGAAAGAGAAAATTAGACCCAACAAAGTAGAAGGAAAGATTACATGAGAAAGTCATTGAAATAGAAAACAAATATAAAATAGAATAAATCAACAAAACCAAGTGCTGGATCTTTGAAAAGATTTAAAAAACTGATATACCTCTATCCAGACAGAAGAAAGGAAGGGGGGTGGGGAGAACGCAAATAACCAATATCACAATATCAGGAAGGGATCATAACTACATACACTACAATCATTAAAAGGGAAATAAGTGAATACTACAAACAACTCTGCACAATAAAGTTGAAAAATTTGATGAAATAAAATTCCTTGAAAGACAACAAATTTATGAAATTCATTTCATAGTGAATGATAGCCTGAATAGTTCTATATTGGTTAAAGAAATTGAAGTTTAAAAAACAGTCCAAAAAAGAAAACTATAGGCTCAATGTTTTCATGAGTAAATTATAACAAACATTTAAGTGAGAAATAATGCTGTTTAAATAATCTCTTCCAAAAAAGTAGACCGGCGTGGAAGTCCCCAATCATTATGTCAGGCCAAGTTTCACATAGATACTAAAACTAGACAAAGGAATTAAAAAAATATAGATTATACAAACATTCTCAAAGAAATATTACATCTAGAAATACTTAAGAAAAATAATACAACATGTCCAAATGGGATTTAACTTCAGAATGCAAAACTCCCACAATATTTGGAAATTAATCTGTTTGCATCAACATATGAGCAAATCGGAGGAGAAAAACCATATCATTATCTCAATAGAAGCAGAAAGAGTATTTGAGAAAACCCAACACCCTCTTATGATAAAAGCACTCAAAAAACTAATACTATAAGGGAACTTCCTCAACCTGATAAAAAACAAAAACCTTAAGCATACTTAAGTGTGAAACACTGGAAATTTTCCTCCTAAGAGAAGGAACTAGTTAAAAATATCAGCCATTGCCACTTCTATTCAACATTGTACTGTAGGTTCTAGCTAGAGCAGTTAGGCAAGAAAATTAAATAAAAGGCATAGGATTGGAAAGGAAGAAGGAAAAATTGTCTCTATTCACTGGTGACATGATCATGTACATAGAAAATCCTAAGGAATTTATTAAAAGAAAAATTATTAGATCTAGTAAACCATTTCAGCAAAGTTACAAATATATACAATCAACATGCAAAAATCAATTGGATATTTATACACTAGAAATTAACATTCTAAAATGAAATTTAGAAAACAATTTCATTTATAATAGCTTCAAAAAATAAAATACATAGGAATAAATTTAACAAAATAAGTGCAACACATACCTGAAACTACAAACCATTGTTTAATGAAATTAAAGAAGATAAAAATAAATGGAAAGACATCCATATTTGTGGATCAAAGGACTTAATATGATTAAGATGACTATACTTCCCTACAGATTCAATCCAGTCCTTAATAAAATTCCAGCTGGCTTCTTTGTAGACATTAATGAGCAGATTTTAAAAAAATCTTATTAAGAAGGGATCCAGAATTGTCAAATCAATCTTGAAAAAGAAGAAAAAATTTGGAAGACTCACATTTCATGATTTCAAAACTTACTATAAAACAACAGTAAACAATACAATAGATTGACATAAAAATCAATGGAATAAAATTGATAATACTGAAATAAACCCACATATCTATGTCTAATTCATTTTCAGCAAAGGTGAAAAGACCAGTCAATGGAGAAAGAGTAGTCTTTTGAACAAATATTTCTGGGACAAATAGACAGTTACATGAAGAAAGTGAAGTTGGACCCATATGTCATACACTATATAAAATTTATTCAAAATGGATCAGAGAACCAAATGAAAGAGTGAAAACTATAGAACTCTCAGAGGAAAGCATAGGGAAAATATTCATGACCTCTGATTTGGCAATGGATTTTTAGATAAGACACCAAAAGGACAAAAGCAAATAATTGATAAATGGGACTTAATCAAAATTAAAAAAAAATTCTGTGCTTCAATGGGCACTATCAAAAAAGTAAAACAAAACAAAAACACACAAAAAAAACCAACTACCAAGTAGGAGAAAATATTTGCAAATCATGTATCAAATAAAGAACTTATATCTATATAAAGAACACTTACAACTAAATAATAAAAAAACAACCCACAAAAAATGGACTGAGGATGTGAATAGACATTTCTCCAAAGAAAATATTCAAATGGCTGATAAGCACATTAAAAGAGGCTTGATATCATTTGTCATCTTGCAAATTAAAAATACTACTTCACACCCAGGAGAATGGCTATGATCAAAAAATCAGTTAACAACAAGTGTTGGTGAGGAAGTGGAGAAATAGTAAACTCATACATTATTAGTGGGAATGAAAATGTTGCAGCTACTTGGAAACATTCTGGCAGTTGCTCAAAAATCTAGACATAGTGTTACTATGCGATCTAGCAATTCCACTCCTAGGTATATACTTGAGAAAAATGAAAACACATTTCCATGCAAAAGCTTGTACATGAATGTTCATAGCACCATTATTAATAATAGCCAAAAGGTGGAAACTACCCATGTGCTGATTAACTGATGAATGTGAGATACTCATTAAATGGACTATCATTTGTCCATAAAAAGAAATTTAATACTTATACATGCTACAACTTGGATGGGCCTTAAAAACATTGTGCTTAGTGAAAAAACCACTTATAAAGGGCAACATATATATTTCCACTTATAGAGAATAGGTAAATAGAAAAAAAAGTAGATTAGTGGTTGCTTAGGGTTGGGAAGGGGAACAATGAGTGGATTGAGAGGTGATAACTAAAGGGTAGGGTGTTGTTGTGTTTTTTTTGGAGGTGATAAAACTAATCTAAAATTGATTATGGTGATGGTTGCACAACTCTTTGAAGATACTAAAAATAATTGGATTGTATACTTTAAATGGATGAGTTGTGCAGTATGTGAATTATATCTCAGTAAGTGTTACAAAACAAAACTATACTCAAAGAAGACATGAATACTTGCATAGAAAATCCCAAGTGATCTACAAAAAAATGTGTTTAGAACTAATGTTTGGTTTTAAGGTTTTTAGGAAGATCAATACACAAAAGTCAATTGATCAAATGGACTTGACACCCTATCAAACATCAGTAAGCCATATGTATTAGTCAACCAAAGGGGTGCTGATGCAAAATACCAGAAATCTGTTGACTTTTATGAAGGGTATTTATTTGGGGTAGAAGATTACAGTTACCAGGCCATAAAGCACAAGTTATTTCCCTAACCAAAGTCTGTTGCTACATGTTGGAGCAAGATGGCTGTTGACATCTGCCAAGTGTTCAGGCTTCCTGTGTTCCTCTCTTCCCAGGGCTCGTTTCTCTCTGGGTTCAGCTGCTGTGCTCTCTCCAAAAAGCCAGCTATAGAATGTCAGGCAAATGGCTCATCTCTCTTCCTGGGGCCTTTGTTGTAGACTAATCAAGCCTTCTCTCTGCTCTTCTGTGTGCTTACTTCCCAGGCTCCAGCATTAAAACTCCAACCTCCTTTCTCTGTTGTGTCACTTCTCTGTGAGTCTCCACCCACCAAGGGAGTGGAGATGCAACATCTTACTGATGTGGCACAATCAAAGCCCCAGCCATTACTTAATGAAGTAAAAGTAAAACCTCTGAATCCAATATACTCTAATATGCCCAAATGAAAAGACCAGTTTACAAACATAACCCAATATTTCTTTTTGAAATTCATTAATAATATCAAACTTCTACACCTAGATGTGAGGGTTTATTTCTGGACTCTCAATTTGATTCCATTGGTCTATATGTCTGTTCTTGTGCCAGTACTGTGCTGCTCTGATTATATAGATTACTACAATGAAAGTTTTTTTTTAAACCATAGGACTACACAACACACATGGTGAACACCAATGTAAACTATGAATTATACATAATAGAACAATTATAATAGTATTCTTTCATCAATTGTAACAAAAATACCATGCTAATGCAAATTGGTAATATGAGGGGGGTATTTGAGAACTCTGTATTTTCTGCATGATTTTTCTCCAAACGCCCATCTTTCTAATAAAAATAATATTATATTTAAAATGCCAACTGAATAATATTATATTTAAATTATATTTAAAATCCCATCTATTATTTAAAAGTAAATAATATAGAAACGAAATTATATTTAAAATCCCATCTATTAGCAAAAAAGTAAATAATATAGAAACAAAATGATCAGAAGTATTTCAAATAGCACTAGTATAAAGAACCATCTAATACTGAAATTAAATAAATAAACAGAACTATTTAAAATAACACCAATAGAATAGGTATAAATCTAAAAACAAATATGTACAGGATCTTCATGCTAAAAACTATATAACACTGATGAGAAATAATCAAGTCTGGAATAAATTGAGAAATATACTTTGTTCATGGATTTAAAAGCTTATTAAGATATCAAATACCCCAAATTGATATTTAGCTCAACACTTGTTCAATCAAAATTCCAGCAGTATATTTTATAGATATTGACAGAATCATCTAAAAATTTATTTGGAGAGGCAAAGGCAGTAGAATAGAAATCAAGTTTTTAAAAAATATAACAAATGTTGAGAACTCACACTACCTGATTGCAAGATTTACTAAAATGGTACAGTTGTCAAGAAAGTATGGTTTTGGTGAAAGGGTAGATATACAGATATACAGAACAGAATAGAGTGTCCAGATATAGACTCACACAGCATGACTGATTTTTGGCAGAGATGCAAGGGCATTTAATGGAGAAAGAATTGTCTGCCCTGCCTATGGTGTCTAGATGTCACTAGAGCCCCCAAAAGCCCCCCTGCTTTGGACAGTTTACTATGGCAGTCAATATGATCCTGCTGAGATGTGTATAAGCATAACTTCTGGAATGACCTCTCAACTCACTTTCAAATCTCTTAGCCATAAAAGCTCATTTGTATTTAATATTTCCCCCTTTAGATCAAGGTCTCTTTCCAGATGCATTGCTAATTGGTGCTTGGTAATAATCTATCAGTGCTAGGGAGGCTCATCCTGGGAGTCATGTCCCATGGTGGGAAGGATGAGTTTGGCTTAAAAAGAGGCCACAGCAAATAACATATTTGACAAAGACCTTCTATCCAGAATATATAAAAATCAACCCAATTTAAAAAATAATATGCTAAAGATTTCAATCACTGCAACAACAACTAAAAAGACAATTTGAATGGGGAAAAACCCTGACAATAATAAGTACTGACAAGGATGTGAAGTAACTAGAAGGCTCATGCTTCTTAGTAGAAAGGCAAAATAGTAAAACCACTTTGGAGGACAGTTAGGCAATTTCATATGAGGTTAAATATGCATTTACTATATGATACAGGAATCCTACCCTTAATTTTTTACTTAAGAGAAATGAAAACTATGTTCATTTAAAAACATGTATACAAATGTTCATATATTATAAACTTATACATAAACATATTTATTTATTATCACCCCAAACTAGAAGTAACCTAAATGCCCTTCAAATGGTTAAAAGATAAACCACCTATGGTCTGTCCATTCAATGGAATGCTACTTAGCTTTACAATAAAATATTACAAATTATTAAAATTTGTAGAAATTAACAAAATTGAAATAAAAAACTAAATGAAAGTTCAAAAATCTTTAACCGGAATGTTAAAAAGCACACAAAATTATTCTTAAGTTTAAAGAAGTTAAATAATTACGAACTACTTTGACTATAATGTCAGGTTAGTTCTACAGTGGGAAGAAGCAAAAGTAGTTTTCTAAGGAAAAATTAAAGCATAAACTACGTTTGTTGAAATGACTGTGAACATTTGAGCAAAAGCTCCTAAGTCAAGTAGTTAGAAAAATAACGAACCTCATAAAGACGAAGCATATAATAAAGTAGTTACAGTAAACAATGCCAAAGAACAACAAGAAATAAAGATAATTGGTAAGATCAAATCCAATACTTGGAAGAAAAATGAAAGCCATAATTTGGCTATTATGGAGGAAAGGAAAAATTTGACAAGGTCCCAATAGCACAGATTTGAAAGGACTCACCCACAGGCACAGAGGAGATTTAAATAAACTTTCTATTAAACATTGGGGTTCTTAGATGAAATGGACAATAGTTCCAAGAAATTAAAAAATATCCAACTAGAACAGAGAAAAGTTGGTAAGGTAAACAATAGAAGAAATTAACAAACAAGTTAATGATTTCCTGTTGTAAAGTCAGGGTTGCACTATCAGTTTCATTAGCAAGATCAAGTCTTAAGATCTTTATAAAACAAAGCTTCAATGCCAACAAAAGTCCCATTGGGAAAGGATCACCCTTGTGTAGTAATGTTTCAGTTTTTCTCAATGGGAAAATTAACTTGTCAGGAAACACGACATGGTGAGGCAGACATATAAACAAATCTAAGTGTCAAGACCTTAGGGCAAAAAGGTAATGATTACTGAATAGGTTTTAAAGGATGTTAGGACCTTTTCAAGTCTGAAAAGAGAGGCAAATTAACCTTCCAGGCCGAAAGAATAGTTTTGTGCAGTTACGAAGGCGTTAAGTTGTGGGACTGGCCTAGGGAACGCAGTTGGTCACCATGGCTGAAGCACAAGTTGTGTGTTGGAGAACTGGTGAAAGCAGAAGCTACCTAAGAGACTGGATAAGGTCACTCCCACTTGGATTGTTTACCACAAGAAAAGGGTGCCAATGAAGGTTTTAAAGCAGGGAAAGCAGCAAGCTTGGACTCGTATTTTAGACAAGTAACCTTGTTGTCCGTAGACTTTGGATTAGAGGAAAAATGGAGGAAGGGTGACAAGTTGATTTATAGCCTGATAAAGTGTAAAGCAGGAATATTTACTTACTTACTTCTAAACATCTAATGCTATTTGAATGTAGTTTATCTGAGTTAATTTCTCTGCTTTTAAAATTAATTTTAGTTAATTATCCTACATTTGCCTATTAGCATAATTCAATCTAATTGCATGTTTAATGTAAACAGCTCTAATCACATAATTTGTATGTCTTAATGACATAATTAGATGATGCACAATTATAATTTTAATGATGTCATAAAATCTTTATAAGCAATGGTTAAACATAAGCCTACCACACAGTAAGGATATGCCCCTTGGGGTCAGAGACTATGGGAAGTAGAAGGACCATATATTGTTTAATTCAACTCACTCATTTAATAAGCAGCATTTTACCAAAGGGTATGGAATGGGCATACCATCTTCTTAAATTCATTTTCACTTCTATACATTGAATGATTTGAGTGTGATTAAAGATAAAAGGGAAAAAAGACCACCATGAAATACACTAGTCCTATGAAAGGAGAAAAATTTCTTAAAATTAAAAACTAGAGTGTTGCACAGGACAATTCCAAGCTCATTTATTTATTCAGTCATGTTTCCTCCTGACATTTACCATAAATCCACATCTACTAGGACTTTGAACCCAAATTTGCTTCACCACAGAACACTAGATTTCAATCAATATATTGTACAGCATCTCATGAATATGACCCCATCTACAACAATAAAAGGGGAAATAAATATGGATCACACTTTACAATGCAGCATATTCTATAATATTGTAAAGAACAAAACTGATAATATCAAGGAATAAATCCTGAACTCTGCTTTAAGGAATTTGGGAAGGCCTTTTAGAAGGGATAATAAGTGAGTTATCTCTTCAATGAGAAGTGGGAATTTAACAGATAGAGGAGAAAGGCAATTCTGTCAGAGGCAACAATTTTTCAAAGATAAATTATTGTTACAAAGCCTAATGTGCCTGAGTGCCACAAGAGGATTTATGTGGATAGAATGATGATGTTGGACATTTAGTTTGAGGCTAGAATAAAAAGACACCTTTGCCATATTAAGAGTTTGAAGAGAGTTATATGATCAGAATTGTGTTTTAGCCTAACTCTGGGGACAGTCTCAGGGAGCTTAGGTACAGAACACTAGTTGCAAAAGAGTGAGGTTTTTTTGTTTTTGTTTTTTTTTAATTGTTTAAACAAGAGAGGGGTGTGACCTAAGGAGATGGAAATGACTATGTAAAATATATGCATGTGGCAATGATATTATGGATATAATAACATAGAGATAGAGATCAAATTATGACTTAACAGCACAATGTTTGGGGAAGAATAATGGTAAAGAAAACAGGAAAGAATTACAGACCACTTTTATGGTTGAGTAGATGGTAATCAATAACCAAGCTAAGAAATAGGGTGATAAAAGCAGTCTTGAGAGTAAAGAGAATCATTTTCTTATGCATCTTTTGAAAATGTGGTCCAGCTAAGAACACCTAGGCGATATTTTTCAAAATTTAAAACTCTATTTTAGTTGCATTGTCAAAATTTTTGTTAAATCTTATCATCTGTACTACAATTTATTTAATTCTTAACTTTAAATTGATTTTTTAAATCTACTTATATTTATTTTAAAAAGAAAACCTGGTACTTGAGTCATTAATAGATAAAAGTAGCATCAATTGTCCTGAATAAGAGTAATCATAAAAATAGCACAGTTAAACAATCTTAGAATTTTAAATTAAATATAAACATATGCAAATTATTATGAAGTAAAAAAAAAATACAACTTTGTGCCATAGAATGGTTTCCTCACAAGGAAGAAAACTCTTGAAAAAGTGATTTTCGGCTTAGTCTTGCTTGGCTTCAAATGAAGATGAGATGCTATGCCCAAAAATGATTCCAATAATTAGTTCTGAATTTCACTGACACTGAGAAAATATATTCATATACTTATAAGGTCAGAAAGGGTGACATCAGATATTAATTTAAGTTTTTACTAGTGATTGGGAGTTCTTTGAGCAGAAAGCACATGGGATATAACTCCAAGTCTGCCTTTACCCTCTCCTTAGGATAAAGGATTTCAAGAAACTTACTAAGGCAAAACCACTTCCCTTTCTTCTCCTTCACATCCCAGAGCTTTCTAGGCTCTACTGGACTCAAAGATAGCTCTGGGGATAAGACATGCTCTAGAACAGGGCTTCTTAACCTTTTTTGTTCAATAGACCCCTTTGCCAGTCAGGTGAAAACCACTGACCCCTTACTAAGTCCACACTATACTGTGTATTATTTAATAAATATATCACACCCACACCAATACGTCCCTGCAAGAATAATGTTTTTTTGAATTCCATTGCAAGCTCACAGACCCCTTGTTAAGAACCCCTGGTCTAGAAGTATGAGCTGGCTTTATGCTGCCTATTGCTAGTGTAGCCCCAAGTCACAGAAGAGTGTGGGAGTTCAGAGCTGTCCCTG
This sequence comes from Tolypeutes matacus, assembly GCA_026826555.1. NCBI lineage: Eukaryota > Metazoa > Chordata > Mammalia > Cingulata > Chlamyphoridae > Tolypeutes > Tolypeutes matacus. The sequence goes on along the minus strand of JAKSZT010053770.1, from coordinate 53,274,594 downwards.
AAAACATGAGCATTATCACGACCCAACCCTGTCTTGGAAGACACTACCAGAATCAAGACCACAGCTGGAGTGTTAGGGGGAGAAACTCAAATTTGTAGATACTTCAACAAGCTCAGCAAAAGACCTAAAATCATCTCCTGAATCACCAGCAATGTAGCTACCACCTTTAGGGAAAAATTGCAGCTACTAGAAATGAGATTAGAACTAAGAGAAAGGTGACGTTTAGTTGTGAAGAATTAGCCAGATATCAGGTAGTAACTGCAATTGTGGGAATGAAATAATGAAGATCTTGAATACATCTCATTACCTAGCCTCTCTTTTCTCTCTCTGAATGAAGGCCAGGTATGTTTTATCATGTTTAATCAAGGGTAATTTTCATTATATCACTGATTGTATTTCATTCTACTGCATGTATCTGATTTCATTTATTTGCTGTGTAAGGCAGGTATATGTCTATGTGTGTGTGTATCCATGGGTAAGTGGGGCTGTTCTTTTCACCAGAAATTGATATCTGTGAATTAAAACCAATAAAATTTGTTTTCTAAATGAGTCCGAATATAAATGACAAGTGTAAATATCTTTTTGGAATTGCAATGTTTCAAATTAGAATGTTATTTTTTGTTTATATTTATGCACAATCATATTATGAAAATATTTACCTAGAGACTGGGTTTTTTTTGGACATGGGGAATTTACATTGATCTCACAGGACTCCAAAAAGAAACACCGATATTTAGAAAATGTACAGTATTTCCATTAAATAGTGTATCTTTGAGGTTCTTTTGGAGGTAGTCCTTATTATTGGTTCAAATTCTTGATTTTTATAAAATAACTGATCATATATCAATTTAATTATTCTTCTCTTTCCTAGGGAACTGTTCCATTTTCTTTGGAAAATCACATAATTTACATTATAAATATGTATATTTCATATATTTCATATACAATTTATCTGTAAATAAACATGCGAATTTAGGGGTCAACATAAAATGAGCTATGAATTATAGTCATAAGAATTATGATGGTTAACTTAACTCTACTATCTTTCTTCTTTCATTATTGTTTGAATTAATGATGGCATCAATATTTTTATTCACTAGAATTTTCTTTTCACAAAATTTGTCATGTTATATTTTTATATCTTATTTTTGTGGAATTTTTTCTAGAAAAAAACAATGTATAAACATATAAAAACAAATAAAAATGTAAGAGAAAACGAAATTATCTAGCTTTTATATTCTTATCAGACAATGGCACATCTTGTTTAAATTACATTCTGACTGATTTACCCTTTTGTACTTAGTCTGAGTAGTTTTTAGGTTGTATCTTTTAGAAACAAGTTCTTATTGTTTTACTGTAGAGTTTAGCATAATTCAATAATTTGGTTATGAAATAAGCAAACCTTTAAAAAGTTGTTTTGTTTTTTACTACTTAAATGAGGAACTAGGGAGTTCCAGATAGGCTAATGATGGCGTCCTTAATTTGATTATCTCAACACATCCACTTAAAAAATAATATAGATATATAAGGGTAGCAACTATATAAAATGCTGTGTTCACAACATAAATTAGAGAGCAAAAATAGCATGAACTTCAATTTATATGGGAATAGCAGAGTTGTCTCTGAAGCCCACAAAAAATAGAGAATTAGATGGGAATTTTAGGGACAAGAGGAAATTGTGGAAGGGTTAGTGGTGGCTAAGAATGAATAACATAATGTTAGTGGCCAAAAGAAGAAGGTCCCAATCTGAAAGAAGAACCACTGAGAATAGGCTTGACACCTGGTGGATCAGAGCATTGGATATAGGAAAGTTAAAGGAAGAGGCTTTGAGGGCACCTTGCTTGAAAGGCTCAAATTCTTAGTGAGAAGGAGGCTCTTTTCAGGAAGAAGTAGCGCTTAGAGGCGTGGCAAGAAAATGAATGCGGGTAGTGGCTAAAGATAAGGGTCCTACTGAAACAGGTTCAAGAATCCGAAGATAGATTTCTTTTTTAAAATTCATTTTTTTAAAGCTACACTTCACTGTAGTGACTGGAAGGGGCATCCTTGAACTAAGTAACTTAGTAATTCACCTAACCACTCCCCTACCCAGTCATAGGATCATATCCTAATACTAGTCCAGGAAATTCCAAAGCAAATAATGAAACACGGGGGTGGGGAAGCTAGCATTCACATCTACTAGTATAAGAAAAAAAATATTAAGTGCTCTGACAAAAATACATAGAGATGAAGACAAAGTGGGATTAAAAAGGGAAAGAAAAAGGGAAAAGCAATACCTATTCTCTGTTGGGCATCTGTAATCCAAGATTTATATTCAGAATGATTTTTTAAATTTCTTTCAATTTCTTTCCTGATTTTGATCAGCTCCTTATTCACAGCTTTCTTTTTTCTCTCCAATTTTACTCTGTCATTGGATTTTTGATTCATAGTGTTATTTCATATGTACAAATTGTACAACTGTGGTCAAATTTCTTCTATTTCATTGTTTTCTTCTGTATATGTGTGTGTTTCCACTGGCTAAGTTTTGAGTTTCATTTTCTTTATAGAATAGTCACACTTTCCTTACTTAAGTATGTTATAAAGGTTGTTTAAATATTGCCCTGAATATATGTTGTTGTCAAGATGTATGAAGACAATTTTTCTTGCCGTTATAAATGATTTTATTTTTTGTCTTTCTTTTCATTCATTTTTTTTGTCTTTCTTTGTCTATTTAGTATTATTCCGGGTCAATTTTCTCAATTACTGTAAACAGTGGAGGCTTTCAGTATAATTAATCAGGTCCTTTTTAATATAAAGATTTTTTTTAGATTATAATTGTAAATTTCAGTCCTGATCCATTATAGTTTTATATTTTTAGGCAATTATAAGTATTTTGGATCTTTTTACCTATTTTCTCTTTTCTTTTACTGTGATTTTTTCCTGCTTTTTTTCATTTTATATTCTTGGTTTCTTTTTATTTTTATTCAATTCAGAGGCAAGATTAAAAGCAAAATAGGGACATAGGTGGAAGAATAATATAAATATTTTATTTGGTCATAAATTATACATATGCATTAAATACATACACCAATCAAAATTAAGGATTTAGGACAATAAAGCTACCAAATCAAAATGGTAACCACAAAAAGGCAGGAAGAAGGAAAGAATAAAGATGAAAATAGAAATGATTGGCAGAAAAGGACAATGAGGATCAAAACATTAAATGAGTGAGTTAATTCTTAAAAAAAAAAAGTAAATGAACCACCAATTACATAACTTTTAAAAAAGAGAGAGCACAAATATATAAATTAAGAAGTTAAAAGTAGGAAATAACTATTTAAACAAAAAAAAATAGGAAATAAGTTGTGCAAATAAATTAAAATAAAGTTGAAAATCCAGATGAATTGGATACCTGTTTAGAATGCATAAAACTTAATAGAGACTAATGTCTATAAAAGAAATAGAGGAAGTTGACCAAGAGCTACCTGTCTCCTTTTTCCACTCTTCACCCAAATGACCGATTCCTGATAGTTTTTGGGAATTCTATGAAACATCCAAATCTTAGACAGTTCCACTGATACTTAAACTATTTCAGTGAATGGAAACATAAGGAAAAAGTTGTGGAACAAATATAAATTGATACCAAATACTGATGGAAATGGTATAAAAGGAAGAAAACTACTACTTCTGAATATTAATACAAAAATAAAGAAGTTTTTACAAATTAAATCAAATGTATATTACAAAGATAATGCATTAACACCAAGTGGGGTTTATTTCCCAAATGTAAAGAGTGAATTTAAGTTTTTTAAATGCAGAACACCATTATTATGATCTCATCATAACAGATTTAAGAAATAAAATTATAAAATCACTTTTATAGATTCCAGAAAAACCTCAGCATATATTTATTATTAAAACCTTCAATACAATCAATGAATATATCATTAATATGAATATATACATACATACTCACTCATATGCAAAACACACATAAAACTCTTAGAAAAAAACATATTGGAAATCTTCATAACCTTGGATTTGGTAGTAATTTCTTAGATCAAAGAAAACACAAACAACAAAAGAAATAATAGATAATATGGACTTCATCAAAATTAAAAATTTTTGTACATCAAAGGACATTATTGAGAAAGTGAAAAGACAAGCTACAGATGGAGGAAAATAATTGTTAACCATATATCTAATAAGTGTCTGATAACTAGAATATATGAAGAACTGCTACAACTCAACATCCAAGAGACATGACCTAATTATAAAATCAGCAGAGGACTTAAATCAACACTTCTCCCAAGAAGACATACAAATGGCCAATAATCACATGAAAAGATGCCCAACATCTTTGGTCATCAGAAAAATGCAAATCAAATCCACAGTGAAATACCACTTCACACCTCCTAGGTTGGCTATTATTTAAAAAACAAAAACAATGTTTATCAGGGATGTAGAGAAAGTGGAACCCTTACAAATTGTTGGTGGATTTATAAAATGGTGCAGCCAATGTGGAAATCAGTTTGACAGTTCCTCAGAAAGTTGAACTCAGACTTCCTTCCTAAATGACCTGACAATCCCAATCTTGGTATATGCCCCAAAGAATTAAAAGCAGGGACTCAAATAGATGTTTGCATGCTAATGTTCATAATAGTATTATTCACAAGGAAAACAACCTGTGATGGTTAAGTTCATGTTTCAATTTGGCTAGGTTATGGTGTTTAGTTGTTTAGTCAAGCAATCCCTGACTTGATTATTACTGTGCAGATATTTCATGGACTTGAATCATCAGTCAGTTTATTCTATCTATGGCTCATTACATCTACAATGAACAAAGGAGATTTTCTTCAGCAATGACAAAAGTCTCCATATCCAACGAGTTGAAGTCCTTAAAGGGAGAACTGATGAGTTCAGCAGTCAAAAAGAATTATTTCTCTCTACTCCAGAAAGCCAACTTCTGGGGAATTCATTAACACCTTCATTGGGGTTGCCAATTTGGGGCTTCTCCTGATCGATTCTGTTTCTCTAGAGAACCCTGACTAATACACTGTTTATTTACTGGATAAACAAAATGTGGTATATACACAAAATGGAATATAATCTAGCTGTAAAAAGGAATAAAGTTGTGACACATACAACAATATGGATGAATCCTGAAGGCATCATGTTGTATGAAATAAGTCAGAAACAAAAAGACAAATATGGTATGATTTTGCTTATATGAAATACCTGAAATAAAAAGTCCATGGGGACAGATAGTAGATTACCTATGTCCAAGGGATATGAATTAAGGAGGAGGAAGAATTATTGCTTAATGCTTGCAGAATTTCTGTTTGACACAACCAATCATTTTGGGTAGAGATGTTGATGATGGTAGTACAATTTTTTAACATAATTAATAGCACTAAATTGTACAATTGGAAGTGGTTAAAATGGGAAGTTTTGAGATGTATATAATACTACAATAAAATTTTTTGAATAGCTAGTATCTCACTGAATAAGGTCAACCTTCATTTCCCATTTAATCTGAAGTAACTATGACTACTGTTTTAAAAAATGGTTATGTCAGTATTAGTAAAAGCAGTAAAAACAAAGAAAAATCAATTAGAGGCCTAAGGATTAGAAATGGAATATTCAGTGATTCTATTTGCATTTGATAAGTTTGCATATCTGTAACACCCAAGAACAGTGATTTAAATAAAAGCAACTACAAATAATAAAAGAATTAAGTACAGAAGAAGGATATAGAATTAATCCCATTTAAAAGATATCACAAAAAGATAAAATGCTGAAGTCTAAATTTAACAAAAAATATGAAAAACAGGAGGATAAGTGTAAAAAATTCTTGATATAAGAATATATATACTGATATTTAAGATATGAAAGAATGCTTACAGAATTTCAATGACAAAACACATTCTTAGATAGAGATAGATTCATCATCAGTTCTCCAAATTGATATATAAGACTAACATCATCTCAATAAAAAGAACAATAATTCTCTCCTACCCTAGCCACACCCCTGGGAGATAGTTTATTTGGTCCTAAAAATTCACATGGAAAAATGAACAAGTATTAATTTCCAAGCAAAACCCTGACTAAGAAGATTATTGGGGAGTGCTAATCCTACCATATATTAAAACATACTTTAAAAGCTTCCACATCCAAAATGACAAATAGTAGTTTTGCACAGACAATCCAATGTACAGAATAATGAGATCAGAAATAGACACAATGAATATGGAAAGCTAAAACCATAACAAACATCTAGTTCACAGAACAAAAAGTTTTTTAAAATCCTTGATTCAAACTGAAAATTATTTCTGAAACTTATACATTTTAAGCATTTACTAATCTCTTTTCCATTCTGTCTTTTCTTAGGTCTGAAAGCAGAAAATTCTCCTTTGAAATAATTTAAAATATTTTTTTTTTTTTCCTTTTAAATGGAAAGACTGAAGATGCTTCAATGGACATTGAAAGTCCAGTTAGCTTCACCAGTGACTGCTGTGCAGCTACAGATAAGTGATTACTCTTCAATATACTGAGATGAGAATCTTAATCATTAATAAAATTTATCAGGTATAGCAGAATCTTACAAGCTTGCCTAATTCCTCTCATCCCCTTGTTTAAGTAAAATCACCTGGGAATTATGGTTAATTGTTTGTATTAGTAAAATATGTCTAAATGTAGAATGGCGGGAAATATAACAAAGATATAATATGCATACTTGCATCCAATAACTAGAGAACAAATAAGATTTGGATGAAGAGCACACACAAAAGGAGACCTAAGATTCATTAAGATATGAAATGATACTGCTTGGAAATGACAAGAAAGGAAAAGCAACTAGGTGATCCACAATAGATGAAGGGAAATGAAGCCCTCCTTCTGAGAGTGGGACAAGGTGGACTTGGAGAGAACCCTGAGCAGAAACAACATTCTTTTGTTACCTAATGGTACAGGTGAATTGATCCAATTTAAGTGTGTGGTAGCATACCCATATAGAAAGACTTTTTCAACAGAGGATAAAAATGTGGAAGTGGATCTTAAAATGTATGGAATTTTAATTTTTTTTTGTATATCACATTCATATGAAATACAGAAAAAAATAGAACTCAACTCATCTGGGATGTATGGTTTATGATTGAACCATCTGGTTCAGTTTATCCTTCTATTGCTAATCCCTCAATGCTAAGCAGAAATTGTGTTTGCATAATATTAAACTCTATTTGTTAGAATATTACTCTGAAACCATCTCTTTTTATTTGCCTCATATGAATGTCTATTAAACACGCAAATTGTTAAATATTTACTTAAATAAATATGTGTTTTAAAGGATGTGGTAAGGAAATATATTTTCTATTATTTTCTCTCTTTCTCATTCTCCTTACCATAGTACCTGATATAGTATCTATGCATAGTAGAAATTATAATATTTAAATTAGCCAATTGATTTTTAAGAAACTTATGCATATGTAGAAATATGCAGCTCCATACAATAGTTATTTATTTAACCAAAACAGTTGTTGAAATATTTTTGAATATAAGAAGGTACAAATTAGTATTTTTTTAAAAAATTACCTAAATTCAATAAGCACAAAATTCATTTCCTACTATTTCAGTCTAAAGTGCCAATAACAAGTCGTAGTTGTTGAGAATGGACAAGTAGGTGCTAAGTATAAAAGTTATTGACAGACTTTAACAACAACTTTCTAAGAAGTCATTCTCTATGTACTGGAGAGAGCCAAGTTTAACATTTTGTATGGTTTATCGTAAGAAACTATTGCAGTACAAGCATTACAAGATGAATCAAGAAAAAAACTGAACATATATATATAGTTTACTATAATCTTATTTTTTTCCAAGGACCAACTTCTGTGTTCAGGACTTTAATATGAAGGTTTTAATGGCTCTTTTTGTGGTATTTTCTCTAGCAGAAGATGATGATATTGACTTGTTTTATAGAAGCATTTTGTGAAATAATGGCTAAAAATTATTTCCAAATCCTTAGTTCCCATGGGCTCCCACATCAATAACAAAGTTAGATTACAGTTTCACATATCTTGTCTAGGGTTAATTTATCTGGGAATTATGTTTTTTTGAGATTTGAAAAATATTCTTTATATTAGAGTGCATTTGAGAGAAGCTTACTTTGGTTTAATCAAAATAAGATCACCAGCGATATAAAGAAATAAAAATACAAAAGTGTATGTGTATGTTTGGTGCATGTGCTTTAATGAAGCCATTTGTGGGTGTTGATGTGTAGGGCTAACATGAAATATACCATAGAGTTTATCAGTCCTTGGGTTTTCCTTGCTAACATAGTTACAAGCATGGATGGCTGCTTAAAATCGAAGAAAAGCAATATTAATTTTAAGATGGGTTTCCTTACATGCATTTGCAATAAACCATTTCTTTTTAGAGATCATAACTTTACGCACTATCAGCATAACACATCATGCCTGGTTTCATCAGCAATTATAAAATGCCATCTTCCAAGATGTGATTAAACTCAGCAAGTTAAAATAGATTCAGTCCACTAAAGCCCTTGACTTAAGTTTTAAGTAAAACTTTTCCTATTGAATGAGTAAAAAAAAAAATACATTGAAAAGGGCAAAAAGTAGCTAGTTTATTATTTTGCAATATTGTATAGTTAATAGTGTATACTCAGGAAATTTATAAAAGCATAAGGGCATGTTTTTTTGCCTTGATATTATTATCTAACATAAATACAAAATATAATGTATAAATACAGCTTGAAAAATATATTGTATCAGAATACAGTACTAAAATGTATTGTATAAAGCTACTGTTATCCACTTTTAAACTAAAAAAGGGGTCTTGAAAATATGTCTAATAAGATTTCATGCTCCTGTATCAATTAACACAGTCCTAGGCATCTAGTACGTATCAATATCTGGCAAAGATATTATGAAATGATAAAATGATTCTAATTTTTAGACATATCAGAACTACTACAGCTCCCTTGGAAAACTTAATATCCTAAGACGGTAGCTCTAAATGATCATTTTTAAAGTGCCTTGCATAGCAAGCAGATTAAATGACAGTGTACTTTCTTTATATAATACTTAATCAGTTTGGTTTATCACTAAGAACACAGGTATCTATGAAATTTTTTGAGGCTGGACATTTTTTTATCAGATATATATAGAGGAGAAAGGTATACAGCATTTTCCTTTTTTTAATTATTGATGGTGTGCTGTTGAAATTGATCTTATCATTTTGGATTTGCCTCATGAAACACAATCATATGTGAATCTTCTCCTGTGTGTGTTGTTTTCCCGACCAGATATATTTACCAGGTTCACCAAGCCAGCATAGAATAGAATGAAAAAAGTTAGGATGAAATTTGAGGATAAACTTTTAGGAGCTTCATATTTAATTTATTTACCATTTAATAAAAATTCTATACATTTCAAATTTAGAGTTTTTAAACACTTTTATGTGCAACAAAAGAAAACCCACCTAATTTTAAAGTCAATTGCCTTTCCTTTTTTGGTAAAATTTAGTTCTAATTTTACAGAATCCTTGTCGTCCTGCTGGTATGCAAATAGTTACTTAGCAGGAATCATTGCCTGATGAAAATTATCATAAAGTGTTAATGATCTGATACAAGAATGTTCCATAGAATAAACCCTATAATTTTAGATTTAAAGAGACTCCTGAAATAATTTAATTTCTCTTGTCTAACATCTAAATATTCTGGAGTCTAGAAATATTAAATTATGTGCCCCTGCTAGTTAGAGTCAGCTCTAAGATTAGAACTCAGGCCTCAAGGTAAAGGTCAATATCCTTTTCATTAGCATGCAGATTTTCACTTGGCAAATTATGACCATTACCTACTATCTTTCTCAGTGGAAACTCTGTGAAGGTAATCAATATGATCTTATACCATAATTGCTTTTTCCAAAAGCAATTCAGGTTAGCTTGAGAACTACTGTAACAGGAAAAATAAAAAAGCTGAATTTTAAAGATTTATCTTTCCATATAAATTAAAAATCATAGATTAAGCTTTCAGTTGTTATCATTATGCAACTTCTACTTGCTATATTTTTGTCTTTCACAAAGTTTAACATATCTTCATACCTAATTTGAGGTTGAAGAAAAGGGGAAGCATCAACATGGTAATAAATACACAGTAGTTAATGGCACAGTAGCATTTAGGCTTTAAATTTAAAATCAGAATGAAAGTGAGGGCTACCAAATACCAGGAGATAAGCTCAAGAGAGGAAGAAATGTGATTATCCTGCCACCCAAAGCCTCCTGCTTTGAGGTGGATAAGTTTGTCTGTCTAACCTGTAAGAACAGCTGTGCTCAATGATGCTGAGAGAAGCAAGCTGAGAATTACCAGCAGTCTCTTGAGTGGACTTGGCTCACTGGTGTCTAATCCAAGGAGAAATGATTAGGCTCACTGCCCTGACCAAGGCTGAGATTCAGAGGATTGCAGCTAAAGATAAGTGTAGAGGGAGGTATTTAGGTGAAAGGAACAGAGGTGGATTAGACTCGAATGTGTAGGCACCGCAGCAGTTCTGTGCAAGATGAATAGCTTTTCAGATTGTGCATGTTGGAACGAATAAGTTCAACGTAACCTTTATGAAATACAGAATGTTATACACATTTTCTGAGAGTGGAAATTTTCACCCATATGGATTTTGCCTAAATAAACTACCAAACTGCAATATAACTCTCAAAAGCCTCATCCCAATAATATTAGGAGGGAAATGGGGCTCTCCAACAGTAAGCCATTGGAGGATCTCATTTAGTTTGTTCTACTCTAAAGGCAATCTCTGCACAGGTATATCCCCTTGCTGACATCTGAAAATGTATCATTGTACAGGTTGATGTGATGACAAAAGGTGGAAATATTTTATCTTTACTGCATGGCAATTCTAAGTACATAAAATTTCAGAGTAAGGAAACTCATTCAATAATGCTTCCTGTTCAGGCTTATCCAATTCAAGAAACAGATACTGATAGCCAACAATGTTAAACCAGTTGCCATGAGGAGTACAACTTGGACACTGAGGCCAAGACACATACAAACTATCTTCTGCTTCTCTATTCTTAAGTGTTATTTCATTTTTTATATACCCACTCTGATGATGCTTGAATCTATAAAGATGATTCTCTCTTTCTTTCTTGCTCACCCATCTTTCCTCCCTCTTTAAATCAAATTCTGCTCCTAACTTCCTTGGAATATCTTCTCCTCAGTGAATCTGAACAAGAATGATCATAACTTTTCCCATTGGAAAATCTAAAATACCTTGAGGTACCTCATCACTCTAGATGGATAAAATTAGTTCAAATTCCAAATGGCATATTGGTCATATTTTATATTTTCTAAGTCTTTAAGTACTTTTAAATGTAGATAACAAAGGCTGAAAACATAGAACTGAATTACATGAAAATGAAGCCAGAGAAATGCATTTGAATTTTTTCACCTCTTAACACTTGGCAGGTTTTGAAATGTGACAGCATAGAGAGATAATTATGAAAATAGTACTTCTCTTTTATTCTTAAACTTTAACTACGTTTGTTTCCAGAACACCTATTACTTAGGATTGCAATTCCCTTATATTTAATATATTGAGCAATTACAAAAAGTGACAAACATATCCAATTTCATGGCAAAGTAATTTTGATGAGAGACAAAATCACACTGAGTACAGTTAACAAATTTTAGATTTAGTTCTCAGTTACCAGGAGACTCATCTTATATTGAAAGAAGTGCGGGATGATTCCATGACCATGGGATCCACTAGCTGTATCAGATACAGCTCCAACCATAAATTGCCAGCCTAATAGTGCATTGGAATGCCTGCTGAATGGACAGCCAAAGTGTCCATTTGGAGGCAATTCTTATGAGCATGGCCTGCTTTTTCAGGATGTGGCATATGTACTCAATGGATTTTAATAGATTTTTATATGTCATTGTGTCCACAGTAGGAAGAATTCATAGATCCAGAATCAAAGGCTAGAAGCAGGAGTGGCCCTACTTAATATTACTCCCAGTAAACCATCAAGAGACTTTGTACTTCCCACACTTGCAACTCTGAGGTCCACAGGATTGAACACTTTCACGAGGGATTGAAGCAAGAGTTCCATTGAATTAAAAACTATGGCTGCCATCTGGGTAGTTTGGGCTCCTTGTGTCCAGGGACCAGCAGGCAAGAGGATTCAGTGCTTTGGTGAGGGGAATTGACCCTGGTCATTAAGAGGAGATAGGGATGCTGTTATAAATGAGAGCATAGAGGAATATATATCTATAGCTCTCAAGTGAACCATTTGAGTGCCTCCTTCTACTTCCTAGACCAATTGTGACTGTAAATATGCAGGCAAGGTAAAGCCAACCTGAAAAGGGCATGACAACAAGGGACTCAAGTTCCTCAGGTTTGAGGATATATGTCATACCACCAGGGTAAGCCATTAAAGAGTGCAGACATGGTGAGAAGAATATAGAATGGATAGTTGAAGAGAGAGATGGTATCAGTTACATCCTTGATATTAACTGCAGTGGCAATGGCTATATTTTGTCCCACTAACCTTCGCTCCTAAGTTTCACCTCAGAAAAAGAAGCTCACGAGAATCCTTTCTAGATATAGATGGAGAAGTAGATCTGAAGTGGTAGAACTGGAGATGTGCAGCCCTGATCCCCTTTTAAGAAGAACTTGCTGCCTAGCTGTGTGAGCATAGTCAAAAGGCAGTATTATCCCCCAGCTCCTTCAGTGTCTGCCTCAGACGCAGGGAGCTGCTTTCCCAAGGTCACCTCCTTTACTAGGAATCCTGGATCCAGTGACAGAGTTAGGAAGAGATATGAAGCTTCAGTCATGTTGGCCTGATGGACAATACTTTCTCCAGAGCTCCCCACTAGGTTGAAGTTTTTTGGGACCTGCATCACAGTTCAACTTTATCCTCTTCCTACTTTCTTCTCCCTCCTTTCACATGTATTGATAGCCTATAAACTTATTGTACCTCAGTCTCCTTCTCAGCATCCTCTTCTGGAGAAAACAGCTCATAATATTCACTTTGTGCTAGTCATCAAAACCTTATTATGAGAATGTTTTGATTCCTAGCAATACCAGTCCTAAAGTTGAAGTTAGTAGGTAAGTCAAAAGGATTAAATTTCCACTTCACTTAACATCAATTAGGAATAAATAAGCTGTGGAAAAGTAAACTACTGTTTCAGATGAAACAATAGTGGAGGACAAAGGACCATGAGTATTAAGCATTGTTCAAGGAGATTGGGAGGTAGAACTGGACTGGGCTGTACAGGATGACCGTGCCCCAGTCATTTGGAGGAACTGATACAATTGGGATAGTAACTCCTCACATGACCCCCTTCTACCTAGTTGGCCCCTTTGACTTTTCCTATATAGTATCCAGTCTTGGCAACAGGAAGATTCCTTTCCCAAGGGACACTGCTCTTAAGAAATATGTCTGACATGTAGCCAAATTCAAATGTAGTTACATTTATTAGCAAGAATATTTGGCCTAAGTATAAATTATTTCTTTTGATATCATAAGCCAAAAAAATTACCATGCTCCTCATAACAACTCTAAAAGAAAGAAAAGATATGTAAAAATGCATTTATTTACTACAATCTAGTTATCCAACTTTCTCTTAATGGTAAAACTGTAACCCTAGTGCCATTACTATCATGTTAATGTTTTTCCTAAGTGTTTGAGCACAAACATGGAAATTTTGTACCAAATATTAGTACTAGTGGCCACAACATACTGAAATGTTTGAACCTGTGTGATGGGTACTTGGATTTTGAACTTCTGGATGTTTGGAAGTATATTAAATAATGATGTGCTTTTCAGAGTAATGAAACATATAGCTGGTGGCCTACTCACAGGCATTCTATTTTCCTCATTCAAACAAATGAAAAATAAATCAGATTTTTTTTCAGTACAGTAATAAACCCAGTGCAAAGACTGCGTGAACTACTTGGAAGATATAGCTGGCCAATATGATGGGTATAGGTATAAGGTGATAGGAGACACCTCCCTTTTTGTCTATCTCTTCCAATCCTCTTGCTTCTCTGCCTGGAGTCCAGGTGTGATGCCAGGAACTCCAGTCATTTTGGAATATGAGGCAAACTTGAAGATAAAAAGTAGGTGCTAAGACTAGTATAACAGAAAAATAAAAAGATATTGGGCCCTGATGTCACAATGGAGCTGCCATACCTGCCCTGGACTGCCTTCCTTAGAACTTAGTATAATGAGAGAGACTTACCCTTCCATCTTTTTTTGAGCCAGTTATTTCTGACTTGCCTTATTAGCCTCCGAATGAAGTTCCTAAGTAATAGAGTGCTTTACCCTGGCCACAAATGCAGCACTCATTTGATGCAGTTATTAAATGGGATGAACTCATGTCCATGGTGGATATTCATTTCATATCTTAGTTTTCAGTTCTATGTGAAATAATGCCTTTAATAAAAAAAAATCATTTCTTTTCTCCACAGAAGCTATATTCAAGTCTTCCTAATTGACCTATGACAAGTCTTGATTATCAGAAAAAAATATTAATTTTTAGTCAAAGGAACCCTTTGGAAACCTAAAAATTTTAAATTTTGAAATATTTTAGAATGGTTAGAATAGTTTTCCTTGGTTGTAACTACATTTAGAGATATTAAAAATCAGAATAAAGAGGTGGATGTGACTCAAGCGATGTTCAGAATGAATCGAAGTTAGGATATAAGGAAATGTTTCCTATTTTCCATATCTGTCTATACATTGACCCAATTTTTGTTTGAAACACACATCTTATTTGGATAAGCCTGTCTTTTTTATTAATTGGAAAGAAAGGAAAAGATATTCCTGAGGTGGTAGGATAGTCCAGTGTGAAGAAATAAGTGATTGAATAAATGAATGCTTAAAAGATAAAATTTTTGTTCATAATTTTTAAAAATTTGTGAATTAGCCCTGAAAAATACTGGCATATCTAGAGCATGATTTCTAAACCAAAGAACTGAAGGCATTTAAATTGGATAATTCTTGTCATTGGCTCTGCCCTGTTGCTTTAGAGGATGTTAAACAGTATGCTTGGCCTCTACCAACTAGATGACAATAGCACTTTTCCAGTTATGACAAACAAAAGTGTCTCCAGACATTACCAAATATTCCCAGGGAGTGGGGTTGGAAGTGGCAAAATCTCTCTCAGTTAATAACCATTGATCTAGAGGAATTGAGAAAGAACTTATTTTAATGTTCTATATGTAAGTATACTGATCAAGATTTTGTAGTTTGAATCAGCTTTACAATTAAATAGTCTACAATTTCAGACCTGGTATAAATCATGCACAGTATAGCACTGGCTTTTGCAGCATTGGACTAGTACTAGCAACTTCACCTTTCTTATTATAATACAGACTTGCAAAATTTGAAATAGTTTTACTCTTAGATTTAATCAATTTATGTCTTAGATGTTCCTTTGAAATAGCTGTTTTATAGCAGAGAAGGAAGTTTTATAGATACTTTATTCAGATGCATGTTCATAATAATGTTTTATATTTGCATTAGTTTATGATATGTTTCTATTATTGTGCCTACCAGCAATTGGGGAGGTGTGCATTTTTATGGCTTTACTGTTACTATTTTACAGTGGGTGATGGTTCTGTTAGAGAACCAATCTTTCATATATTATTTGTTCCAAAATAAAAGATTGAATAACTGAAACAACTATCAGCAATTTAGATGATCATAAAACTTCTTTTTCTTTATATTTGTTTTCTTGTTGATACAAGAAAATAATAGTATTTATTATAAAACTATATTTTCTTCTTTTAACAGAGAAAAAATAGAATAGCAAATCTCCATATATCCATTTTCCAATGTCAGGAATCAACAATACATGGCCAAACTTGATTTGTTGATACTCCTGCCCCTTCCAAAAACTACCCAGATTTTTAAAGGCAAAATCTAAACTAAATATCATTTCCTCTGCAAATATTTCAGTATTCATCTCTAAATCATTATCACACTTAAAAATTAGCACATATTTCATATTAACAAATATTCAGTGTTCAAATATCATTGATTGTCTGTTTCATATTGTTTGTTCAACATTGAAATACACTTCATACATTGCAGTTATCACTTAAAGACTCTTAACTAACAGGTTCCCTGTCCATGTCTTTGATTTTTCCTTTTAAGATTTTTTTTGAAGAAACCACGTGGTTTGTTCTATAGAATTTCACATAATCTGGTGTTTCTCACTGCATCCCCATGCAGTAATTTCCATCTTTTGCATTGATACTTGCAATAATATTGAGGAAGTCTACTTCATAGGTGAAGCTGCATACTTCAATCAGAAGGCATATCCCCATGTTATAGCCATTGGAAATGGTCACTGGGATTTGTCAATTCATTATGCATTGCAAAATGGTGATATTCTAATGCAATCATTTCTTCATTCATTTGTTGGAATGCTTCTATAAAAAGAAACTTCTTGGGGGATTGTGGGAATATGGCTACAGATTAACTGGCAGAGCTGAATGCTCTCACAGAAACAAGGGAGAAAAAGCCAAAAGCTGCCCAAGGGACATGCTTTGGGGGTCAGCAGACCAGGACAGTGCTACACAACTCCCAGGAGGGTGAGGTACAGCAAGGCAAAGTAGCTGAAACAACAAACATGAATTAACAAGCCCTCAAGGTGTCTGGGAAGGGCTCCCCTCCACCACCCCCAAGATATTAAGCTGAGGTAATACTCCTGACTCACTGCAGCTAAGTGAGAGGGCAACAGGCATTATCCTCACTGTCAGCTTTTTTGGGGGGGAAAAGGGAGGGGAGGTCAGGAAGCTTTACTTCAGTGAATTCAGCCAGCAGAGCCCACTTTGAATCTCAGATCTGGAGACTCAACACAGGAACACAGGAAAGCCAAGGATGAAACACCTCTGTGGAAAGGTGTGCTGATGAGCACCATCTGCTGGCCAGTCTGGATATTGCATGGACAAAAACTGTTGAACTTTCTGTATCCGACTCCTGGGAGAAAATCTGTGCCCCCACTAGTTAGTCCCTGTACCAATTTTGATAACTTAAACTGGACAATTTTAAAGACTTAGAATCCATCGTGTCATCATGGTGGATGAGATTTAAAAAATACATTACAAGCACATAAGAGCAGATTTGAATTGCTTGAAGACAGCATTAGCGATTTCAAAGACAGAATATCTAAACTGGAAAAGACGGGAGAACAGAAAGAGAAGAGAATGGAAAAAAATGGAACAGAGTCTCAGGCAATTGAATGACAACATTAAATGCACAAACATTCACATTATTGATATCCAGGAGAAGAGAATGGAAATGGGGCAGAAAGAATATTTGAGGAAATAATGACTAAAAACTTCCCAACTCTTATGAAAGACATAAATATCAATACCCAAGAAGGACAATGCACCCCAAACAGAGTAAATCCGAATAGAACTACCTTGGGGTACTATTCAGAATGAAAAAGAAACTTTTCATGAACAGCTATTTGGTTATGCTAGCTGAGGTGGAACATGTATAGGAAAGGTAGAATAAATGCTTAATGTTACATACGCCAGTTTTCAAAATAATGAGTTGCTTCCCTAGCATTATCTACAAGTGACCAATTAATTTTTGTGTTATTAAATTTATAATGACATTGTGATGTAAATATGCATGATATGTGCCATTCTTTGCAATCATGATTTTATTGATGCTTAGATCAACTTATCTCATCTTTAGGCATCTGGTGCCACTTCAAGTTGACATCTACTTTCTTTGGTCATATCACAATGCTAGTAGTCTTTGAGAGTTCTGTTGCTTTTTGATATGTTTCCAGTTATCTCATAATGTTTTAGCTCCAACCTTATAACTGTATAAATTTGGACTAAATAAGTAACTTGAATGTTTGTGAGTAAATGATGCTAAAGACTGTAGAAGAATAAGCTTCCTGAAATACAGGTGAGGAAGTATCTTTTGATTGCTAAACTGGTGTTCATTCAACTATTAAATAAATAGTTATCAGTGGTCTGCATGTCAGGATTACCACCACATGTTCTATGCTTTAATTTTAGATGAGACGTGTGAGCCAAGACAGATGTGAATGTTGATTAGCCCATAGCAGACCATCAGTGTCTGTGTTGAAAATAATACTATATGACATATAGAATAGACAGTAGGAATTTTCTAACAATAGCTTCTTATGGCTTTCATTTTCAGTAAAATATGACTTGACCAGAATAGAAGGCAATCAAATTGATTTTTAATGTACGATATTCACTATAGAACTTTTATTTTGCAAGTTAAAAATTATAAAATTATGAATATATGTAGCATGCATTGTATAAATAACTTTCACATGCCTTGCCTCTTGGGAGGCTCAAGAATTCAGTGTACTAGGCAAAGCAGATTTTTCATCATTATTAATCTTTCATTTAGTATATATTTGATAAATACCTCCTAGATTCCATGCTGTAAACTGAATTTGAGGTCTCAGAGAGGGCATAATTCTTTCTTCCCATGAGCTTAAAATTTATTGGGAGAAATAGACAAGAAAATTGATAATGTAACAGTGAGATTAATATTGTGAGACAGACCTTATTAAAGTATAAGGAGAACCACCTCACCCAGACTGGAGGAATGAGAAATATTCCTCAGAGGTGATAGATGAACCAAGTCTTGGATGCTGAATAGGATATAGTCAAGTGAAGAGTGGTGGGGTGGGATGGGCAAGTTGATTGTTAAGCAGGGATAAAATTATTCCATACCTTATGTGTCTGAGTTTCCCAGCTGCTAAAACAAATACCATAGAATAGGTTGGCAAAGAAAGGGAATTTATTGCCTCATGGTTTTGATGCTAGAAGTTCAAAATCAAGGCATCATCAAATCAGTGCTCTCTCCTTGAAGATTGTGGCATTCTGGAACTGGCTGCCAGCAACCTTTTGGTCCTTGGCTTTTCTGCCTTATGGTAAGTCACATGACTTGTCTTCTCCTTCTCTTGCTGATTCCCTTGACTTCCAGTTTCTGCTTCTCCTTCCAGCTTCTGCTCCTCCACATGACTTTTTCTTCATAAAGCCTCCTGTTATAAGATTAAAGATCAAACTCATTCAGTTGGGCTGCACCTTAAATAAAAATAATACCTTCAAAAAGTCCTATTTAAAATGGGTTCACACTCAAAGGAATGGATTAAGATTAAGATCACATTTTTTTCTAGGGTACATAATTCAACCTACCACAATATGATTATGGTAAACCAATGAAATATTTAACCAAGGAAATTCTACCATGACATTTTCATTTTATAAACATTATTCTAGCTATTGTATAGCACTTTGCAATAAAAGTGTTAAGAATACAAATTTGTATTAATGCAGTGATAGTGGGGATTAAAAGTGGGGGGGTGGCACCAAGTGATAATGAAGAAATAATATTTATACATCTCTTTGAAAAATGGAATTTAATAGCTAAGATTGTGTTAGAATTTAGAGGGACTTGTAGGTTGAGATTTCGGTATTTATTTGGAGATGGGAGTTAAAATGAACATGGGAGGTGGGCAACATGGGAATCCCAGTGGGTTCCATGTAATACTTTAGGTATCTAAGCACCTCTTAAAATATATTTATATATATACATAAATAACATTTTTGTAAGCAAATGCACATATATGCATATATATTTGTATATCATTTTGAAAATGTTGGTATATATTGGGAAAATTTTGATTTTTACCCACAATAAAAAATAAAAAAAAATGAACATGTAAAACTGGCAAAGGAGGATGATGGGTGAAGGTGGTAGAATCAGTATTGAACATGCTAAATTTGAGCTCTCTTTCTCTAAAATCTTGTTGTAGAAGGCAGTGTAATGGTTCTCCAAAGATGTCCAGATCCCAAACACCAGAACCTATTAATACACTAAATTATATGACGATGAGAATTGAAGTTGCAGATGGAATTGAAGTTTCTTATCAGTTGATTTAGAATGAGCAGATTATCCTGGATTATCAAGTGTGTGCACTCTAATCACATTCCTTAAAAATGGAAGAGGAAAGCAAAAAAATGGGTCAGAGAGATGCAATGTGAGAAAGCCCTGACCTGCTCCCAACCCTAAATATTGGCTTTGAAGATGGAGCTATGGGGCCAGGGGCCAAGGAATGCAGATGGCCTCTAGAAACTATGAACAGCCTCCGTTCACAGCCAGCAAGAAAATGCTGACCTATAGCCTACAATTGCAAGGGATTGAATTCTGCCAATAATGCAAATAAAGAGTAACGGATTCTCTCCTGGTACCTCCAGAATATTAACAAATATTAACAATGACTGCCATTAAATGATTGCTTATTGTGATCCAGGCAGTGTACTAAGCATTTTACATAACTTAGCTCACTTCTTCCTCCCAACTTCCTTTGAGGTAGGCATTATCAATCTCATTTTATATATGGTCAATCTGAAGCTTTGCAAGGTTAAGTACCTCACCTACTCTCAGTCAGGATTCAAACTCAGATCCACCCTTAGCCACTTTCAGGATCTTTTTTGTCTCCAAGTCTATTAAGGGACTAGATTCAAAGCCAGGAAAACCATTCTAAGCAGGATGGTTCCATCTTTCCTTGCTAAGATTTCAAATTTTACAAAGAAGTATTACATTTCCAAGTAGGATTTGAGGGGAAGACACTGCTCTGCGAGGAGAGCCAACCACTCAATTGCATTTCATTTGAATCCAAGTTATTCACAACTGCATTGTGGCCCGACATTGATGTTTTTTCTCATTTAAATGTTAACTTCAATACTCTCCAATCTGAGATTATCAAAGATGGTAAAAGTTTCTACATATGTGTATTTGTGGTAAATGAGTATTGTAAATTGTGCCCACTTATTTTGAATTGCAGCTTTAATATTAATAATAAATCTATAACCTATTTTCACAAAATACTTATCTATTATTATTGTCAGAACTGCTCATTCCTTTTCAATTCACTTCCAATTTTGCTGTCCTTCTGGTACTATTTTATTTTCCATCTTTTAAGTGAGCTTGACAAATAATAGGAAATAAAAAAGCCTTCCAAATTCAGTAGGAAAAAAAATTGTTAGTTCCTTTTAACAAGTTTGTTGTCCTGAATACATATAATAATGAGGAAAATCTACCACAAAAACTTCCCAAGGTCAACAATCCACTCTTTATGTTTTAAACACAAAAACCTAAGCAAAATCAGAGATGGAAAAGTCTTACGTTTCACAATCTTCATAAAATGGCAACTGTGTTAGTGGAAATCTGTCTGCTTTTTATTTTTGAATAAATGATCAATTTCAGAACAGAGGAAAGCGTAATAAAGGGGGAATACAGGCAAGCATTTTAAATGTAGGACCCTAATTGTTATAGGGAAGAAAGAAACAAACCACTTCATTATCAGCAAAATAGGCAAATGAACCCTGAAGGGCTATGAACTGCAAAATAAATTATTGTGAACTGGTAAAGCAAATGCATAAAATACAAACATTTTATAAAACACAATAGAGCAAGACAGAGCTAGATTGCCAATATTCTCAGGCAATTGCCAGAGTCCCACAGGATTGTAGAGAGATTATTTGGTAATACAAACTCAAAACAGGAGAAGGTACCTGATTGAAGAAATTCTTAATCTTTTATTCCAGGGACATAAATTTTATATTTTGGGTTTTACCTGGTTTCTGAAAATTGTAAATTCAGGAATTACTAATTAATTTCTGCCTTGCCTCCCTCACTGTTCACATGAAGCTTTATTGGTTAGAAATATTTAAATTAAATGATACAAGATAATCAGATACATAGGATGACAGGCCAGGAAAAAAGTCTTAGAACATCTGATGAAATAGTTTCCACATGTAGAGATATACTAAAATCACCTGAAAGCAGCTGCAAAAATTCAGATTCCTAGACTTAGCCACTGAGCTGTTGAGTCAGAATATCCTGAGATAGGTCTTTGCAATATGTATGAAGTTCCCCAGGTGATTCAGTTTTCCAGCCCAATCAATTTACTCTTAGGTCATCTTAGATAAGTGAGAACCTGTTCTTTTTCAGATTCTAAAGCAGGGAAAGATCAACAACATCCCTCATTAAGCATGTTAAAAATTAATGTTGGCATGTCTAAGTATTCTAACACACATTTTTTCATAAGGAATATGAACTGATTTTTTTCCTTCTTTTTATACCTTTGGAAAATAATTTACTCCCATGTTCCTTCTGATATCTTTTAGAGACTTATTTTAGGTCAACTGTTTCCTCAAGCCTAAAAAAAAAAAGAAACCAAATTATTTTAAAATTTTCTCACAGATTATACTTTCCAATTCTTATTTTTTACTCAACTTGGAATAATTCTCACAGAGCAGAAATACCTGTTGATTTTCTTGTTGAATAATTAAACTTTTCATGCACAGCTTTAGGTTTTGATGATGATATAACTGAAGTTTATTTTATAACTATTAATAAGATTAATAACAGGGCTAAATAAGCATCTAAACATCTAAATTGTTATCATGCATTTTATAGGAAGGTAAATGATATTGGCTTTGAGAGTGAGATCACATAATTGTGTGAGTATGCCTTGGAAGTCATTGGAATATTCCACGTTGGAACTATTTTGAAATTTCTTGGCCTATAGACAAAATAAAATATCCTCACACCTAAGTACCAACATTTCATTTAAGAAGGTTATTAGGATTTGTATTTATATATGTAAAAAAAAAAATCATGTTCCATTGTCTACAGGATACCCATTCAGGTTATCTGCTTTCAGCCTCTCACTGTCTTTAAGAGATTTTAATACTCTTTGTAAGCTATTGGTAATTATAGCCATGTAGATTCTGTCCAGTTTGGTGAAGGTTCAGTTATCTTTCCTCACACTCTGTGGAAATCAGTTTTTCTCCCATTTCCATATTCATTTCGTTATTGTTGATCTGTAAATGTTTGTTTCCTTGAGTCTCTTTTGAACCAGTTACAACAACTTCCTTATTCTCTCATAAGTTAAATACAATCTCTAACACATTTATTTTTATTTTTATGTGAGAGTTATGACTTCATCTTTTTCTGGAAATTATCTCAATAGATATTTATCTAGTGTGAGTATTTTTAGGTTTTAGTGACTTGAATTAGATAACCCTCTGTCAAATACCTGAAGACCTTTATTGTGTTTTAGAGGCCAAGCTATCATAAATAACATATTGTTTATTTAATTTTACTTTTCTAAAAGAACAAGAAGAAATTTGAATTACAAATGGTAGAAGGGGCATTCATAATTAGGTTTTGATGCAAGTGAATTACCTACATGGGGATATTATTTGATCATAGGGTTTGTTGGGATTATCCTTTATTTCATGCTACACTTTGAAATGCATTTAAGCCAATTGCATTATTGAGAAATGAATAAGTAAATGTGGACAGTTTTTCTTTACAGAACTCCAAAACTGCAGCAGCAACAGGAAGCAAATAAACTTCTTTGTGTAAATTTTAAATGTGAAGAGTTCATACCGAATCCTCCAATTCAAATCCGACATTTAGCCTCTCTCTTTCCTTATTTGTAACGTCTTTCTCCAACAATGAGAAACCTGGCTATTGTTATCTATACTATATTTGCTTATATGTTCAATTCTAGTCTAAACATAAAGTAGTTTTAGAATTGTGAACCCATACCTCAGCAAGGTACTAAAATACAACAGTTACATATATATATAGTACATTCTGTATTTAGCTTTAAGGCATCTGGTCAAAACATTGTTTATCAAAATGAATTAGGTTAGTTAATGCCTTCCCCACGCCCTTAGTTTGATTATGTTATTCATTTATATTTGTTATTCAATTAGGTTTATTTAACTACAATTTCATATCCTATTTTAGGCCTCCTCATATTTGTTGGCTTTGTGTTGACACAGTTAAATTAACTGTTTGTGGTGTACAATTCTAAGGAAATTAAAAAATTTATAGAATCATGTTTCCTATAACACAGACATATAACAGAACACTGTCATAAGCCCCAAATTTCTTTACCCTATCCATTTGCCGTTAATGCTGGCCTCTACCTCATACCACCAAAAACCATGGAATTGTTTTTATTCCCTATTTAGTTTTTTCTTTTCCAGAAGATCTTGAAAATTAAAATTATCAATATGTATCTCTTTGGGTCTGACTTCTTTTGATTATTAAAGGCATTTAAGATTCATTAATATTGTTGTGTGAATAAATAGTTTGTTCCTTTTTATTGCTTCTACCACTCCATTTAATATGTGTACCTGTATTAGTCAGCCAAAGGGGTGCTCATGTGAAATACCAAAAATGGGTTGGTCTTTATAAAGGGTATTTATTTGGGGTAAAAGTCCACAGATACCAGGCCATAAAGCATTAAGTTTCTTCTCTCACCACAGTCCATTGCCACGTGTTAGAGCAAGACAGCTGCCGGCGTTTGCCAGGGTTCAGTCTTCTGGGGTTCCTCTCTTCCCGGGGCTGCGTTTCTCTCCAGGCTCAGCTCCTGTTTCCTCCACAAGGTCAGCTGTAGATGATAGGCGAATGGCTTGCTTCTCTTCTCTTGGGGCCTTCTTTCCAACATCAAAACTGCTTCTCAAAAGACTGCTTCAACTTTCCTTTGCCTTGCCTTTTGTATTCAATTCACCACCCACCAAGGGGTGGGGCTCAACGCCCTAATCCTAACCTAATCATGCCCAGATTAACAGATCAGTTTACAAGCATGATTCAATTATATTATTGGAATTCATAATTACATCAAACTGCCACAGTACCAGTTTGTTTATCCATTCATCTGTTGAAGGACTTCTGATTTACTTCCAGTTTTGAGGCAATATACTATAGGGTTTATAATGTGCATTTTTAATTAATCAGTCTTTACTTTCAAATAATATTTAGCCTTTATTTTTCTGTTATTTTTGAAAGATATTTTTGTTGGATGTAGAATTCTGGGTTGATTTTTTTCCCTAGCACATTAAATATGCTTTTCCATTGTTTTCTTGTCTGCATAGAGTCTGACAAGATGTCTCTTATAATTCTTAAACTGATTCCTTTGTACATAAAATGTTTATTCTTCTGTCTAACTTTGGCATTTTTTTGTCTTTTATTTTCAGCTATTTCAATATGATATACATAAGGATGAGTGTATATGTGTGCATGAGTTCACACAAATGTGTATTTTAGCATTACCATGCTTAGTATTCTCTGAGATTCATAGGTCTCTGTTTTGTTATCTATCATTACTTTTGGAAAATATCACTAGTTTTTCAACTATTTCTTATGATCTGTTCCCTTTCTCTCTTCTTCTTGGATTCCAATTAGGCACTTCATAGACCATTTGCTATTGTCCCACAGCTCTTGGATGCTTGATTCTGTTTTGTTGTTGTTTTGATTTCATTTTTCTTTTCTTTGTTCACCCTTTTGTCTGTTTCATTTTGTGTAATTGACTTATCTTTAAGTTCACTGATCCTTTCCTTGGCCATGTTCAGTTCTTTCCTATAGTTTCCATCTCTCTGCAGAAATTACCTATCTGATCTTGCATGTGTTCTGTATCTTATCCTCGTAGTGGCTTTGTCTCTTGTGAATATGTTGTTTTGTCTTATCTTTTCATATATCTTTTAATCTTTTGGAAGCCAGTATTGTTTAGGACAGTAGCAAATGACGCAGTCTCCCCTCCCCAAGGAAAATGTACATATTTTTCCTTCTACTGGAACTTTAGTGTGAGATTTGTGTTAATTTTCTCAGGAGTTAAGCTAGTTTTAAGGTTTGATGATACTATCATTACCCTCAGTGCACACTATAGTCATTCAAGTCCTCTAATGACAACCTAAGTTTAGGTTAGTAGATGGTTTGCTAGGCATCTTCTTCAATATCTGGTTCAGGTTTGGACTGAGATATTACTTTTGCCTTCTGCCTCAGAGGGTCTATTTCTTGAAGTGTTATACTTTTACTTATACTTGATGTTTATCAGTGTGGTGATTGAGGGCAGAGGAGTTGTCTAAATTTCTGATTGTCTTATACAGACAACTTGCCCCTCAGTCTCAGGGGTATGGCCTTCACATATGTTTCTGACCCTCTAATGCCTATAGTTCAAGACCCAGGACAAATTCTACCCAGGATAGAGTGTTCTTTGTGTTCTTTCTGGTGCTCAAAGGTGACCATTTTTCTTGCCCTTCTCCCTGTGGATTGAAACTTTTCTTCCAATTGAGAAAGGGGAATAAGGGTCTGAGCAAGTTTCATGTCCCTCCTGCAGCAGCTTTTTCCCTTCCTCATCCTGCACCATGAGGGATGTTTTCTCAGAACTTTTCCCAGTCTTCCATGTAAACACCTCCAATGTTTAATGGAGAAAAAGCCTGGAAAAATAAGCAAACAACCCCTTTATCTGCACTCGCCAGGGCCTTAACACTCACTATCCTTCTCTCACTTGGCCTCAACCAATTTGTCAATTATTCTAGCTGAATTCTTACTGCTGTCTGACTGTCTGCTCCAGGCAAGCAAGTGCTAACATCCTGCCTTTCCCAGTCCATACTTGCTTTACCCCAGGTTTTTGTTTAGTTGATTGTCCTGTGACCTCAGCTCTCTTATCTATTCAGGAAAAGTTGTATACATCCAATTTTCCATCTGTATTAGTCAGGGTTCTCTAGGGAAACAGAATCAATAGGAGATATCTGTCAATAATATAAGATTTTAAAAGAGTCTCTCACATGACCGTGAGGATGCACAATTCCAGGTTCCACAGGCAGGCTGCAAACCAGTGGCTCCAATGAAAGTCCGATGAAAGGGCCTTGATGAGTTTCTGGGAGAAGTTGGCTGTCCAACAATGAGCTGGGAAATTCTCTCTGAATGTTGAAATCACTTCCCTTTTTAAGGCATTCAACTGATTGGATAAAAGTGTCACCCATTGATGATGCAATCTCCCTGACTGATGCAGGTGTAATCAGCCATCCATGCAGTAAACTCACTGGTGATTGAAGTCCATAAATGCTCTTGTATTACAATTAGCCCAGTGCTTGCTGGACCAAACACCTGGACAAAATTACCTGGCTGAGTTGACACATTAGCCTAACCATCACACCATCTTTTTTCTTGTGAGTTTAAGAATGACAGTCTTTCCAGCATTTTTCATCTGTTAGCAGAAACTGGAAGTGCCAATGAAATTCTAATTGCCATATTCTTGCTAATTTTCAACTACATCAGCACCTGGTCTGTGCCTCATTTTAATTCTTCATACATGTTTTTCTTAATTTTATTTGTTGGCATATCTTCCTCTATCCATCTCCTCTATTTTGGTGTTCCCAGAGTTCTGTCATCACTTTCTTCTTTTCCCTCTCAATAAACTCTACTTCAGCAGTGCCATCTATCCTAATGCCTTCAATTTCTATTTTTATGTTAATGACATCTCAATTTCCATATTTTTCCAGGATCTCCCTCAAATCTCCTGGAAGTCAAGAGGGATTCTAAGTTAAATATGACTAGAGAAACCTTATTTTCTGTTTTAAAATTTCTTATCTTAGTGAATAACAACAAAACTCACTTATTCTTCTATTATCAAAAACCTGTTTCACTTAACACCGTTCTCTCTCTTTAACTCCATGTATCTAAATAGTTCCTAAATCTGAGAGCTTCCATTTCATTAACCTCCTGAATCATGGGTCCAATGTAAGAAACCCACTGCTACTTTGTTAAATAAAAACATCACTATCTCTCACCCAGGCACTTATATTTGGCCAGAATTGGTCTTTCTGGTGTTAATTCTGCCATCTTACAGATATTCTTTATACAACTCTCTAAAAATCCAAGTTGGATGTTATTTTTTTTTTTTCTTCAAACTTCAGTAGTTCCCATCATCTAAGCTCTTGTGAACAGAGTACAGAGTTCTTTCTAAACTGGTCAATGCTTCACTTTCTCACTGATTCTTTATTTGCCCTTCTCTAAATTTCAGGCATGCCAAAAACACTGGCTCTTTTTTGCATTATCTTTATTTTGCTTAAATTATTCTTTCCACTTGAAATGTCCCTCTATCATGTTCCTCTGGAAGACAACAAGAATCTTTGAAGATTCAGTTCAAATGTCACATTCTCTGTGAAGACAATCTAGATGTTCCCTCTCTTATAATTCACGTGTATTTCTATCACAGCATCACTAATACTGCTAGATTGAATTTGCTAATAAGTAGAAGATTTCATGATGCTGGTTGTATCTCAACGTGGAGATTTTCAGCTACCTCAATTCTGTTTGCCTCATTTTCTTTATAGTTTACAGGCAATTATTAGGAACATGAAATATCTATTAATATAAGTAATATTTTCTATAACAGAGAACAAGAAGATTGTCCATATTTCCAATGTCATACCATATTACACATTTTGTTCCCTGACAGCAAAAACACACATACACAAAACAACAACCTTTTACTACTCTAAAGTGTATCCTTTGGGCCTTTAAAAAAAATAAGTACAAAATCTGTCAAAAGGAACACCATTCACTGTGAGTCATGACAAGATGTATTTTCCTTTTCAAAATGCCATAAAATTTTTTTTTACCTAGCCTAATTTTCAACTAATTTGAGTTCCTCTGGTACTTTGTACCCTTATATAAACAATAAATATTAGAAGTTATGAGAGTTAAAAACACCTTTGGATAGGTCAAATTTTCTGTTCCATTAATCAATTTCTTGATCAACATCTGGAAGGAGACCCTTCATAAGGTCCTGTGACCCTGCAGTAGAGTTTGGAGTGTATCAGCTTTGGAGTGGACTGTTGTGATTTGGAATTTAATTCTACTACTTACTTGCTATATGACCTTGAATCAGTTGCTCAAATTCTTTGAGACACAGTTTTCTTATCAGTACAATGGTTTTTGAAATAACTACAACACAAAGCTGTGAATATTAAATAAGATAATGTATATGAAGCATATAAATTCTTGGCCTATAGTACTCAGTGAATGTTCCCTTTCTTTTCCTTTATTTGTTGATATCATCACATTACTATGTTCATAGGATATGTGACTGCACATCACCTTTCACAGGTTTTTCAAGAAGCTGCTTAGTGCGGAAATGAGGGGACTGAAGGGAATGAATAGTTTGACATGCCTTTGTTGACTGTCCAGACAATCTGCAAAGGGATTTGGGGGAGCTCTGTGAACTTTTAGCTAAGTTCACTACAGCAGCAGCAGTTTCATCCCTTCTTCACCTTCCTATCTTTACTGAGTGACTTCAATCTTTGTGTAGAGAGAAACCACTTTGCATTGACTGAATATTTCCACGTGGGGACTCACTGACCAACAGCCATTGGAGTTGGGCATTTCTGGTTTTGAATCTGACTCTGTTCCTTACATGCTGTATGACCTGGAATGAATTGGATAAAGTGACCAAACTACGTGTGAATCAGGAGAGAAGCGAGTTCCTCCTTACTATTCATCTTGTTCCATCTAAGGTGCATGGACTCCAGGAGAGTGTGACAATGTCTGCACCAAGTGAACATTAAGACACCCAATTGGGACACTTGATTTCTTAAAGAAAAAGCTTAGACAGGACTTCCGGGAAGATGGCAGACTAGTAAGATACGGGAATCTCTTCTCCAGAAAAATAGCTAGAGGACAGGATGAAACAGCCCCAAAAAAGATCTTCTAGGGTTTAGGACAGCAGGGGGAGGCTGCACACCACCTAGAGGAGAGAGGGACAAAAGAGGGAAATCACGAGGACAGCACCATGAGTTGGAACCATCAGTGGCTGTTGCTGCTGGCACCCTCCCCCACACTTTTTAGAATTCTCGGGCCTCTGGGATTGTGACTACAGACAAAGGGAGCTCCAGGGATCTAACACCCCAGGAAAGAGGAGAGAGAGGGACACAGCCTAAGGCTGACTCAGGTTCTGATCCACAAATTTGGGCTGTGGTGCCCTACGGGCCCTTCCAGGCCAGGACGGACCACATGGTGGTTAGCCCTGGGAGCGGGCGAAGGACTGGAGAAATCCGACCCTCCCAATCTCCCTCTTTTCTAGCCTGGACTAATTGTTGAGAACTCCACAGGAGAGGGGAGAGAGACCCTGGGGCTGAGTCAGCTTTTGACTCTCAGGTTTGGTCTGCTGTGTCCTGAGAGCCCTTCCAGGCCAGGTGGGGCTGTGCCATTGTTTGCCTTAGAGCCTGCAAGGGGCTAAAGATATACAAACCTCCCAATCTCCTCTTCTACTAACAGGGACTGATTGTTGAAGACTCACAGGGGAATAGAAATATTTCCTAGCTGGGTAATGGGAGGGGGCTGCCAGAGAAGACTGGAGAATTGTCTCAGAATGTTCGAATTACAAGGCTGTTAGGCTCCAAGCAGGAAGCTTTATCACATTGATCTGGTCTGTGCAGCAACACATACACTCCAACCAGGAATTGAATTGAGAGGTGCCAAAGAACGCCATCTCTTGGCATTCTAAGGAAGTGCACATAAATTACAAATAAATAGGAGAGGCTTTTCCTGGCCTCTAGAGCCTCCCTGTCCAAAGCCCTAAGAAGAAACTCTACAACCAATTACTGGGTCCAATGCCCAGTTTTGAGCAACCAGCAGGACAATTCTAACAATCCAGGTTGAGCCAAAAATCAAAGAGCTGTGGTAACCCACAGCCTCCTGCCACTAAATCCCTATAAAAGAGAAAGAGATTGAGCATCTCAGTAAACTACATCCTAACCAGATGCCTAAACACGAGCAAAAAATTAGGAGCTATACTAAGAAAATAGAAGACATGGCTCAAGAAAAGGAATACATCAAAGTCCCAGAATAGATGCAGGATTTGAGAGAACTAATCAGCAAAATGAGCACAAATTTTCCCAATCAAATTAATGCATTGAAAGACAATATAGTTAAAGAGATAAATGACATCAAGAAGACATTGAGTGAACACAAAGAAGAATTTGAAATCTTGAACAGAAAAGTGACGGAGCTCATAGGAATGAAAGACACAGTAGGTGAGGTCAAAAACACTTTTGAGGCATACAACAGCAGCCTCGAACTGATAGAGGAAAGAATAAGTGATACCGAAGACAGAGCAGCTAAAATTGAAGAGAGAAAAGAACAGAGAAAGGAATGGAAAAAATTGAGCAGAGGCTCAGAGAGTTGAATGACAACACAAAATGCAACAACATATGTGTCACGGTAGTTCCAGAGGAGAAGAGAAGGGAAAGGGGGCAGAGAGAGTATTTGAGGAAATAATAGCTGAAAATTTCCCAACTCTCACGAAAGATATGAACTTACATGTCCAAGAAGCACACTGTACCCCAATCAGAATAAATCCAAATAGACCTATGCCAAGACACATAGTACTCATAATGTCAAATGTTAAAGATAAAGAGAAAATTCTCAGAACAGCAAGAGAGAAGCAAATGATCACAGATAAGGGTCGTCCAGTAAGACTTAGTGTAGATTTCTCTTCAGAAAACATGGAGGCGAGAAAACAGTAGTATGATACAATTAGGAAACTGAAAGAGAAAAACTGCCAGCAGAGAATTCTTTATCCAGCAAAACTGTCCTTCAAATATGAAGGTGAGTATAAAATATTCACACAATAGAAACTAAGAGAGTTTGCAAAAAAGAATCCATCTTTGCAGGAAATATTAAGGAAGCCTTAGAACCTGAAAGAAAAAGACAGGGGAGAGAAGCTTGGAGAAGTGTATAGAAGAAAGAATAGCAGAAAGGATAACCAAAAGAGTAAAAAGAGAGACAAAAACAAGATGACATATGAAAACCAAAGGATAAAATGGAAGAAGTAAATAGTGCATTTACAGTAATATCATTGAATGTGAATGGATTAAACTCCCCAATCAAAAGATACAGTCTGATAGAATGGATAAAAAAACATGAGCCATCCATATGCTGCTTACAAGAAACTCACTTTAACCCAGGGATACAAACTGACTGAAAGTGAAAGGTTGGAAAAAGATACTCCATGCAAAGAGTAACCAGAAAAGCAGGGGTAGCTATACTAATATCAGACAAAACAGACTTTAAATGCAAAAAAGTGATAAGAGATACAGAAGGTCATTATATATTAATAAAAGGGATGATCCACCAGGAAGATATACCATCATAAATATCTACGCACCTAACCAAGGTGCTTCAAAATATATGAGACAAACTCTGACAAAACTGAAGGGAGAAATAGACATTTCTACAATAATCGTTGGAGACTTCAACACCCCACTCACATCATTAGATAGAACAACTAGACAGAAGATCAGCAAGGAAACAGGGAAATTGAACAATATGATAAACAAGTTAGACCTAACAGACATATACAGAACACTGCATCCAAACTCAGGAGGTTATGCATTCTTCCCAAGTGCCCATGGATCTTTCTCCAGGATAGATCATATGTTAGGTCACAATGAAGCTCCAAATAAATATAAAAAGATTGAAATTATACAAAGCACCTTCTCAGATCATAATGGAAAGAAACTAGAAGTCAATAATAGACAGGATAAAAGTAAATTCGCAAATGTGTGGAGACTGAACAACATACTCCTAAATAATTGGTGGGTCAAAGAAGAAATTGCAAGTGAAATCAGTAAATATATTGAGACAAATGAAAATGAGAACACAACATATCAAAACTTATGGGATACAGTGAAAGCAACCTTGAGAAGGAAATTTATAGCTCTAAATGCCTATATTAAAAAACAAGAAAGAGCTAAACTCAAAGATTTAACTGAACAACTAGAGAAACTAGAATAGAACAGCAAACCAATCCCAAAGCAAGCAGAAGGAAAGAAATAATAAAGATTAGAGCAGAAATAAATGAAAATGAGAACAGAAAAACAATAGAGAAAATCAACAAAACCAAAAGCTGGTTCTTTGAGAAGATCAATAAAATGGACAACCCCCTAGCTAGACTAACAAAGAAGAAAAGAGAGAAGATGCAAATAAATACAATCAGAAATGAAAGGGGGGAAATTACAAATGACCCCACAGAAATAAAAAGAATCATAAGAGGATATTATGAGAAACCATATGCCAACCAACTAGACAACCTAGATGAAAAGGGCAAATTTCTAGAAATGCACAACCAACCTATGCTGATGCTACAAGAAATACAAGAACTTAACAAACCAATCACATTTAAAGAGATTGAATCTGTCATCAAAAATCTCCCAGCAAAGGAAAGTCCAGGACCAGATGGCTTCACAGGGGAATTGTACCAAACATTTTGAAAAGAATTAACACCAATCCTGTTTAAACTCTTCCAAAAAATTGAAGAGGAGGGAAAATTACCCAACACATTTTATGAAGCCAACATCACCCTAATACCAAAGCCAGATAAAGATTCTACAAGAAAAGAAAATTACAGACCAATCTCTCTAATGAACATAGATACAAAAATTCTCAACAAAATACTTGCAAATCAAATCCAACAACTTATCAAAAGACTTATACATCACGACCAAGTGGGATTTATTCCTGGTATGCAAGGCTGGTTCAACATAAGAAAATCAATCAATGTAATACACCGCATTAACAAATTGAAGGGAAAAAATCACATGATCATATCAATCAATGCAGAAAAGGCATTCGACAAAATCCAGCATCCTTTTTTGATAAACCTACTTCACAGATAGGAATAAAAGGGAAATTCCTCAATATGATAAAAGGGTATATATGAAAAACCCGCAGCCAACATCATACTCAATGTGGAAAGGTTGAAAGCTTTCCCTCTAAGATTGAGAACAAGACAAGGATGCCCTCTGTCACCATTCTTATTCAACATTGTACTAGAAGTTCTAGCTAAGGCAATTAGACAAGAAAAAAAAATTAAAGGCGTCTAAATAAGAAAAGAAGAAGTAAAACTCTCACTGTTTTTGGATGACATGATCCTGTACTTAGAAAATCCTGAACTATCCATGACAAAGCTACTTGAGATAATAAATGAGTTCAGCAAAGTGGCAGGATACAAGAGCAACACGCAAAAATCAGTAATGTTTTTGTACACTACTGCTGAACAACCTGAGGAGGAAATCAGGGGAAAAAATCCATTTTCAATAGCAACAAAAAGACTCAAATACCTAGGAGTTAATTTAACCAAAGAAGTACAGGACCTATATACAGAAAACTACAAAACAATGCTAAAAGAAATTTTAAAAGACCTAAACAAATGGAAAGACATTCCATGTTCATGGCTTGGAAGAATAAATATAGTGAAGATATCAATTTTACTCAAACTGATTTATAGAATCAGTGCATTCCAATCAAAATCCCAACAGCTTACTTCACAGAATTAGAGAAGGCCATTCCCAAATTCATCTGGAATGGTAAGTGCGCCCAAATAGCCAAAAGCATTCTTAAAAAGAAGAGCGATGTGGGAGGAATTTCTCTACTTGACCTTGAAATATATTACAAAGCTACTGTGGTCAAAACAGCATGGTACTGGCATAAAGATAGACACATTGATCAATGGAACAGAATTGAGAACCCAGAAATATACCCTCACCTATACAGTCAACTGGTTTTTGACAAACCTACCAAACCCACACTAATGGGAAAAAGTAGTCTCTTCAACAAATGGTGTTGGGAGAACTTGATATCTATAATCCTAAGAATGAAAGAGGACTCCTATCTCACCCCCATACAAGAATCAACTCAAAATGGATCAAAGGTCTAAATATAAAAGTCAGGACCCTGAAACTACTAGAAGAAAATGTAGGGAGACATCTTCAAGACCTTGTAGTAGGTGGTGGTTTCTTGGGCCTCACACCCAAAAACGTGCAACAAAAGAAAAAATAGATAAATGGAACCTCCTCAAAATTAAACACTTTTGCACCTCACAGGACTTTGTCAGAAGGGTGAAAAGGCAGCCAGTTCAATGGGAAAAAATATTTGGAAATCACATATCTGATAAGGGTTTAATATCCAGGATACATGAAAAGATGTTACAATTCAACAATAAAAAGACAAACAACCCAATTAAAAAATGGGTGAAAGACTTGAATAGACATTTCTCCAAAGAAGAAATACAAATGGCAAAAAAACACATGAAGAAATGCTCAACATCACTCATTATTAGGGAAATGCAAATCAAAATTTCAATGAGGTATCATTTCACACCTATCAGAATGACCACTATTAAAAAGACAGAGAACTACATGTGTTGGATAGGATGTGGAGAGATAGGAACACTTATTCACTGTTGGTGGAAATGCAGAATGGTACAGCCACTGTGGAGGACTGTTTGGCAGTTCCTCAAGAAGTTGAATATAGACTTGTCATGTGACCTGGCAATACCACTACTGGGTATATACAAAGAAGAACTGAGAGCAGTGACACGAACAGACATCTGCACACCTATGTTCATAGCCACATTATTCACCATTGCCAAAAGTTGGAAACAATCCAGGTGTCCATCAACAGACGAATGGATAAACAAACTGTGGTCTGTTCACACAATGGAATATTATGCAGCTGTAAGAAGAAATGAAGTCATAAAGCATATGACAACATGGATGAATCTGGAGGACATTGTGTTGAGCAAAGCAAGCCAGACACAAAAGGACAAATACTGTATGAATGCATTACTATGAACCAAATATATTCTGTAACATATCGTATGATTTAAAAAAAAAAATGTTATATGTATCCAGTATATTTAATTGAGAAATGTCTATATTTATTCATCTTTGTTTATTTTTCACTTTTTAATTGTTTATATTTTCAATTATTTATGTACAAAATAAAGTAAAAAAAAGCTTAGAAAGGATAATTTTCTGATAATATGAGAGAAATTTCCTTATTTCTCCTAAGTATATAATTAATGGATGAGAGCCTGAGAATTTTGGTAAGAGAGAGAAAGAAAATGAGAGAGGAAGAATGAAGGAAAAGAGCTTATTTCATCCTCCTTCTCTGGGACCTGAAGTGTGATATGTGTCAAAGAAATATTTTCTATCATTTTGCATAACATTATATAGAAATAGGTAACATATTTGGTTTTATAAAGTCAATTCATACTAGTTTAGATGTAATAATTGCATTTCTTCCACCAATAAAGTATTTTATGTTTTAAGATTTGCCATATAAAAAAATATATATATATAGCATAGTACTATGGATTTATGGGTATCTGCATATAAAATATGGATAATATGCATTGATCTATAAAGATAAAATCAAACTATTTCCTATGATTACTTTAAGAATGTGGATGAGATTGAGGGTTGAAAAGGAAGTTTTATTTATAATCTATGTACTGTATTGCTTGAATTTGGTTTCATTATTAATACATATTATGTGATGGTTAGGCTAATTTGTCAACTTGGCCAGGTAATTGTGCCCAGTTGTTTGGTCAAGAAAGCATTGGGCTAATTGTAACACAAGGACATTTATGGGTCATCAGTGAATTTACTGCATAGATGGCTGATTACATCTGCGATCAACCAGGGAGATTGCCCTTAGGTCAGCAATGAGTGACGTTTTATCCAATCAGTTGAATGTCTTAAAAGGGAAAGTGATTTCAGCATTTAGAAAGAATTTCCCAGCTCATCTTTGGACAATCAATGTCTCCCGGAAGCTCATCAAGGACCTTCATTTTTGAATTTTCAACTGAGACCCTGTTTGCAGCCTGCCTGCAGAACCTGGACTTGTGCAACCCCATGGTCATGTAAGAGAATCTTATAAAATCTCTTATTATTTACAGATATCTTCCATTGATTCTGTTCCCTAGAGAACTCGAACTAATATATATTGATTTTGTAAATTTCTTTAAAAGCAATCAATTGTATTTTCAGAAGTTAAGCCTTAAAAACACATCACCACACTACTTTTCTCTCCAGTGTACAAGCAATGCTGCACTAACACCGTACAAATCTTTGAAGATTGCTTATAACAAACATTCTCCATTCTCTATTCTATAAATCCTGAAAATTGTAAACTCCATATCTAATATTTTTATTGTATTTTAAAAATAATATAGTTATTCAGATTAGTTGTTAATCATTTTAAACCCTCAGCCTTTAAAATATTAGCCTATATTTACTCACTGACAAAAAAATAATAATGCTGGAAAGAAAGAATACATTAATGAGTAACTGCTACTCTATGTCACTAAACAATTAAAATAATATACTTTTTGTACTTTTTATAAAACAAATAAGGGGAATGATCTTGAGCATGCTGCTCTTTTCCTGTTTTGTCTGATTTTGCATTACAGATCTCTAAAAAAAAATTAATGCTATGTCATTGCTATGCCTCACTCTAATGATTTAGTAGGCTTATAAATCATTAGAAACACTGATCTGGCTGATGATGTATTTCAGTAATACATCATCAGAAAAAGGTGCTTAGATGATATATTACTCCAAAGATGGTGCTATGTAGAATGGAATCCAGGAACACTTCCAGTTCCTGCATATAGTGCTTAATTTGGAGAGGGCTTCATTTAAAATACCATTTGCCATCTTTTGGCTAGGTTTTAATCCATCATTAAATATCCTGTTACAAGACTTTCACTCAACTATTTGTTGCTTAAAGCAGACACTCAGAAGAAATATATCATGTTATAGAGTGAAAATTACTCTCTTTCTTCATCAAGGAATACATTGACATGATGTTTTGGACTTTTACTGAATATTAATTTTGTACATCTCTTAGTGATCTTATGATATTATGTAAGACTATATAATACAGATATATTTTTCATCAGCAATATTAATCATAGTTTTGGGTATTCTGAAATAGCAATACTAGAATAATGTGACTCTAGAGACACATCTATAATGGCCATTAACCCAGAGCCTTGTGACTACTTTGTGAACTGCAGTCTTTAAAATATTATATTTCAAAAATAAAGAGTCCTCAGGGATCTGTGGATTGAATTTGAGTCTAATATAGGTTTAGAGTCATAATCGTTTCAATCTTCTCATATTTAATTATAATCAATCCTTGGCCCAAAGTGGACAATTGCAATAGCCAGAGAGTATTCTTCTCAAGAATGCAAGTTATACAATGCTCTATCATACCACTTGTGCAGCTATAGTCACAGCTCTGTGCTCTGTACAGTCAGTCCTCCTGTGTAAGGCGAGAAGATCAGATTGACTCTTCCTGCCTGAGATGGCTCAGTCTTCCTAAATCTCCTGCCAGCATATGTCACACTCTTTAAGATTAAACAATAATCTGCAAGCATGAGACAGCACAAATGTAGACTAACAACAACATGAGTAGTTCTATTATGTAATCTGAGTCTTAATTATGTGATAATTTTGCACCTAGTTTCATTATTAAGATGAACAGTTAGCATATTCATTTAAAAATTCTCCATTTGGTTTACTTTCAAAGCAGTCAAATCTTTTCCAGGGATAATAGTGGGTATTTTCTTTAAATTTACTTGATTAAATGAGCTGATTAAGTAATTTCTCCAAAATATGGAAGCTGATCTCTTGAAAGGGTAAATTCCAATCTTCTTTTTAGATGGCAGAAAATGCTTACGACTTTGAAATTGGCAATTTTTCCTGCCACGTCTCTGAGGCTGTCTCATTAAACAAGCATCAGGAAGGAAATTAGACTTATTTTTTTTTTAAGTCTAAGAATGCTTTTTTACACACAGGCACAATAATTCCTCCTTGAGAAAATACTAAACAAATAATCCAAAATACAGAAATATATATTAATAGAAATATTATTGATAATAATGGAAATAATAGGAACAATCTAAATGTCCAACAATAGGGGACTAAAGTCATACTCCAGAGAACATCTTTCTAGCTAATGTTATCTTTAAAGATAAGTAGCAAGCATTTATTAAGCACTTACTATGTACAAGAATATGTCTTATATACAATACATTTACTAGCTCATTTAATTCTCAGAACAAACTGTTAGTAGCTTCATTTACAGATGAGAAAACTAAGGGAAAGAGAGGCAAATAATTTCTCCAAAGTCACACAACTAGTCAACAGTGGAGCTGTTTATCCACCTCCGAGTTTTGTTCTTGCTCTCTGACGTATACTACCTAGAAAACAAAAATGAATTGAAGAAAATTACCTTTACCTCAACCCTCTATCAAAAACAGTAATTCATCAATATATTCTTATTGACTCTAAATACCTTTTAACCCATTCTTTGAAATGTCATATAATCTGATTTTTAGAAAAACAGATGTAATTTTATTTCTATAGCAGAAGAATGCAAATGAAAAAATTATGAGTGTTCGTACAATTCTAGGAGGGCATGACCTATTGTTTTACATTTTGTTTATACTTTTATTTATGCAAATATTCCAGGTTAAAAAATATAAATATGTGATTTTTGCTGTTGTTTCATACATTCTTAGTATATTACTCTATATTGCAGCACTCTCTTCTCCAGGAGAGTACATGCATTAGAAATGCATAATTATTTTTCTTTCTTAAAGCCTTCTTTTTCACTATTATAAAATGTATACTGTAGGAACTCTTACTCATTGCTGGTGGCAATGTAAAATGGTGAAGCTACTGTGAAAGACAGTTTGGCAGTTCCTTAGAAAGCTAAGTATAAAACTACCATATAACTCAGCAATTCCACTACTAGTTATATACCCGAAAGAATTGAAAGCAAGGACTTAAACAGATATTTACACACCAATGTACATAAACGCATTATTCATAACCTCTAAAAGATGGAAGCAACTCAAGTGTCAATCAACCGATGAGTGGATAAAAAAAAGTGTGGTATATACATACAATGAAACATTATTCAGTGGTAAAAAGGAATGAAGCCCTGATACATGTGACAACATGAATGAATCTTGAAGACATCATGTTGAGTTAAATAAGCAGTCACAAAAGGACAAATATTGTAAGATCTTAGTGATTTGAAATAATAGAATAAATAAACTCATAGTGTCAGAATCTAGAATATAAGCTACCAGGGGATGGGTTGGGGATAGGGAATAGGAAGTTAAAGTTTAACATGCCCATGGTTTCCATTTGGAATGATGGAAATGATTTGGTAATGGGTGGTGGCACAACTTTGTGAACCTAAGGAAAAAAATAAAATATATATCTGAATATGATTTAAATGGGAAATGTTAAATTGTTTATATGGTAACAGAATAAAAAAAAATTTTTTTAATTCCATAGAACTACACTACACAAACAGTGAACACTAAGTTAAAACATGGACTATAGTTAGTAGTACAATTATAAAAATGTGCGATCATCAATTGCAACAAATGTTCAACATCAGTGTAAAGTTGTTAATCATAGGATAGTATATGGGAATCCTGTATTTTATACATGATTTTTCCGTAAACTCACAACTTCTCTAATAAAAAAAAAGATACTATCACATGTAGAAATACTAAAATACAAAGTCAGTGTCATTCTTCTTTAAATTAAATTAAAATATATCAGAGTTCTAAGAAATTCTAAACCTCCCAAACAAGTTAAATCCAAATACATCAAAATACACATACCACTCACCTCCTTACACAGAATCACATCATAATGAAGCAAAAAAAAAATGTAAAGAAACACTTCAAAGTAGACAGTGGGGCAGACAGATAACATGGCAGGATGGGAGAGGAAAGGGAGAAAGTTTGGGGGAGTGTGGAGCAGGGAAA
The DNA here is from genome assembly GCA_026826555.1 of Tolypeutes matacus. Lineage (NCBI taxonomy): Eukaryota > Metazoa > Chordata > Mammalia > Cingulata > Chlamyphoridae > Tolypeutes > Tolypeutes matacus. The sequence continues at coordinate 53,234,069 of JAKSZT010053770.1, read as the reverse complement.
ACATCAATTAAGACTGGATTCCCATTAAAAAATGAATGATAAGAAGAAGAAATCTAAAAAGTGTGAGAAAGCAAAAAGAAAAATAATTCTATATTTTGTAAAAATTTATGTGAAACTCAAGTGTGATATGGAGACATTTAAAATAAATGAAAGCTCAAAATATTTCTTGGCAATAACCCTGTAGTAGAAGAAAAACTTAAGTTCACCAGCATGAAGAAAATAATGAGAGGAAAAACTGAATCTACAGAAAGATATTTTTGAGAGGTGATGAATTTTTAAAAAATTTATTACTATTGTTGATGTTGGAATGATGAAGATACCTTAGGAATGATTGGAGTGATGAATGCACAACTATGTGATTATACTGAATGCCATTGATTGTACACTTTGGATGGATTTATGCTTTATTAATGTGTATCAATAAAATTGATTTGTTAAAAAGAAAAAAAATATATATATATCAGAGTAGGCAAAGAGAAGTAAACGAGTATGCTAAATATTTTGCTACACCCAAGATCAAAATTTACCCAATTGATAATGCAAGTCCTGGGTAGGTTAGCTAGCATTTAATCAAAAAGCTACCTCAGAAACACCCAATGCAAGTGTGTCAGTTCTCCTAATCTATTAGCAATGTTAGGAGTTTTATTAAGATATTGTAAGTTAGAAGTAAACTTTCATTGGTAAAATTAATAATGTTCAAAATAGGTGGACTAGGTTAAACACTTAAAAACAATCTCCACTCTGAATTTAGAGTCAAGGACTTAGAAATCTGCTCCACTTTCCCCTTTTAGAATAAAATCCAATATATATATATATATATATTAAAGTACCTAACAGCCCTGCATGATTAATTTGACCTAAACAACTTTAAATTAAGAAGATAATGACAATGTTATTTTATTACAAAGAATGAATATATTTTTTAATAGACTGGATCAAAAACATCAATATGTTAACATTGTGTATTAGTCAGATTCTCTAGGTAAACAGAACCAATAGTATATATCTATAAATAGTATGAGATTTTATAAAATTGTTTCATGTGACCATGGGGGATGCATAAGTCCAAATACTGTAGGGCATACTGCAAGCAAGGGACTCCAATGGAGGTGCTCCATGAGTTCTCCAGGAGACATTGGCTATCTGAAGTAGAGATGGGCATTCTCTCTCTAAATGCTAAAATCACTTCTCCTTTTAAGGTCTTCAATTGATTGGATGAGACGTCACTCATTGCTGTTGGCCATCCCTTCAGTTGTTTATAGCTGTAATCCGTCATCTATGTAATCAACTTACAAATGATTAAAGTCCATGATATGTCCTTGAATTACAATTAGCCCAGTGCTTGCTTGACCAAACAACTGGCCCAATTACCTGGCTGAGTTGACACATTAGCCTAACCATCACAGTCCACTCTTTGTTAACTTGGCAGCCATATGCATCTCCTTAAACCATACTTAACCTCTAAATAAAAAACATAATGGACATATATTTTTTCCACCTAACAATACTCAACTGTCCTGCATAAAACCAGAAATGCACTAAATTCCTCCCAAATAAGGTGCAAGTCCTTGGGTAATAGTCACTCTTAAACTTGACATCCTTAGATACAATGGTATGAAACTAATGCAACTTATTTCATATAAGGGGCAAGGATAAGAAGAAAACAAAGATATTCATTTTATGTACATATATAAACATACTCATAAGAAAACAAGGAAGACATATTCATGACCATTAAAATCCTTGTTTCTATAATTGGCCACATGGTCAAAGTTTGTATTTATCATTACCTTCTTCCAATACCCATTCCAAGTTCCCTTTACCTTCAGCGAGCACCTCAGTTGTCTATAGTTCTGCTGGAGTGAAACAAACCTTCATTCCTGAAGGTTCTAGGCCATTGTTAGTCCTGCCTGGATTGGTTTGTTGCAGTTTACCATTCACTTTAATCACAGGACAGGTAGTCCTAAGAGAAGCCTTAGGTGATCCTCTGCATTCCAGGCAAACTTTTCTTTATCTCCATTGTGTAGGTCAGTCCTATTTCCCCTTTATAGTCGGGATCAATTACCCCAGAAAGTATAATAATTCCCTTGTTTGCCTGTTGATTCAGAGGCATGAGGAGTCCAAAGTGGCCAGGTGGCAGTATTGACTTCTAGTTCAATGGAATCATCGTTGTGTTCTCAGGTGGAAGCACTCTTCCTTTTGAAACTAAGACTTGTAGACCAGCAGAGCTTAAGGTTGCAGGGACAGGAAGCAACAATTTTCCTAGTGGATCACTGGGATAATAGTGAGTGGTGCCACTGTCATTTCCACCTTTTTATTCCTGTACCTGTGAGGCTTGAGCATGGGAGAAACAGCACCATAGAGTAGATGCTGATTTAGAGCATACACAGCCTCCTGGAGAACATTGCTGTGGTCCTGCAAGTTATTGCCCTCTAGTTGGCATTATAATTGAGTCTCCAAAAGGCCATTCCACAGTTCTATCAATCAAGCTACTTCCAGATAATGAGGAACATGATAGGCCAGTGAATTCCATGAGCATGTGTCCATTCCCACACATCATTTGCTGTGAAGTGGGTTTCTTGATAAGAAGCAATGCTGTGTGGAATACGATGATGGTAGATAATTTCATTCAGTAAGTCCATGGATGGTAGTTTTGGAAGAAGCATTGCATGCAGGGAAGGCAAACCCATATCTGGAGTATGTGTCTATTCCAGTTAAAAAAAAATTGCTACCCTTTCCATGACGGAAATTTTTCAATGTAATCGACTTGCCATGAGGTAGCAGGCTGATCACCTCAGGGAATGGTACCATATCAGGGGTTGAGTGTAGGTCTCTTCTGTTGGCAAATTGGACACTCAGCAGTGGCTGTAGCATGGTCAGCCTTGGTGAGGGGAAGTCTATGTTGCTGAGCCCATGCATAACTTCCATCCCTACACTATGGCCACTTTTTTCAATAGCCCATTGGGCAATGACAGGAATGCCTAGGGGAAGAGGCTGACTGCAGTCCACAGAATGGGTCATCTTATCCATTTGATTATTAAAATCTTCCTCTGCCGAAGTCACCCTCTGATGAGCATTCACATGGGATACAAATATTTTAATATTTTTGAGCATTCAGAAATGTCTATCCACATACCTCTTCCACAGACCTTTTTGTCACCAATTTTCTAATAATGTTCCTTCCAAGCACCTGAACATCCAGCAACAGCCCGTGAATCAGTGTACAAATGCACCTCTGGCCATTTCTTCTTCCAAGCAAAATGAACAACCAGGTGCAATGCTTGAAGTTCTGCCCACTGGGAATGTTGCCCTCACCATTGTCCTTAAGGGATGTCCCAGAAAGTGGCTACAATGCTTCAGCATTCAACTTTCTGGTGGTGCCTGCATATCTTGCAGAACCATCTGAAAAACAGGCCCAAAGTTTCTCTTCCTCAGGTTGTAAGGAACTCCCACAAGAGGCCAAAACTATGGGCTGGGAAAGAGAAAGTAATGTGGCAGAAGTTGTGACCACCGTCATTTAGGCCACTTCCTCATGTAAATTACTTGTGCGTTCAGGACTGGCTAAAGCTCTATCCTGTATATACAACTTCCACTTTATGATGGGAGTACTGCTGAGCACACCCAACTTTATGGTTTGGTAGGTCAGACAATACTCAGTTCATGATAAGCAACTTAAGTCTCATGGCAACATGGTGGCCCATGGTTAAGCATTCAGTCTCTGCTAAGGCCCAGTAGCAGCCCAAAAGCTGTTTCTCAAAAGGAAAGAGTAGTTATCTGCAGAGGATAACAAGGCTTTGCTCCAAAATCCTTAGAGTCTGCATTGTGATTCTCTCATAGGAGCCTGCCAAAAGCTCCAGACAGCATCTCCATTTACCACTGACACTTCCAGTATCATTGAATCTCCTGGATCATATGGCTCAAGTGGCAATGCAGCTTGCACAGTAGCCTGGATCTGTCACAAAGCCCCCTCTTGTTTTTGTCCCTAAATAAAACTGGCAGCTTTTCTGGTCACTCAGTAAAATAGGATGGAGTAATATACCCAAAAGGGAAATATATTGTCTCCAAAATCCAAAGAGGCCAATTAAACATTGTTCTTCTTTTTTGGTTGTAGGGTGGGCCAGATGCATCAGCTTATCTTTAACTTTAGTATAAAGTTTAGAAGTTTATACTAACTTTAGAACAGATATCTTGACATGTACCACACCACTGGACACCTAGAAATTTCACTGAGGTGGAAGGCCACAGTAATTTTTTTTTATTTTTATTTATCTCCCATCCTCTATCACACAAATGCTTTACCAATAAATCTACAATAGTTGCTACTTCTCGCTCACTAGGTCCAATCAGCATGATATCATCAATATGATGGACCAATGTGATGTTTTGAGGGAGGGAGAGATGAACAAGGTCATTGGGGACAATATTATGGCATAAGGCTGGAATGTTGATATCTTCTGAGGTAGGACAGTGAAGGTATATTGTTGACCTTGCCAGCTGAAAGCAAACTCTATGGTGGTCCTTACAAATGGCAATAGAAAAAAAGCATTTGTCAGATCAATAGCTGCATACCAGATACCAGAGTATGTGTGGATTCGCTCAAGAAACAATACCACATCAGAACCATCAGCTATAATTGGAGTCACCACCTGGTTAACTTTACAATAATCCATGGTCACCCTCCAAGATCCGTCTGTTTTCTTCACAAGCCAAATAGGAGAGCTGAATGGGGATGTGGTATGAATCACCACCCCTGTATCCTTCAAATCCTTGATGGTAACACTGATCTCTGCAATCCCTCCTGGAATCTGGTATTGCTTTTGATTTACTATTTTGCTCTGTAGGGGCGGTTCTAGTGGCTTCCATGTGGCTTTACTATCATAATAAGCCTCACTCCACAAGTCAGGGATCCAATGTGGGAATTCTGACAGTTGCTGAGTATGTCTATTCCAATTATACATTCTGGAACTGGGGAAATAACCAAAGAATGGATTTGGGGACACACTGGACCCACTTTGAGCAGGATATGAGCCAAAATTCCATCAATCACCTGATATCCATAAGCCCCGGCTCTGTGTGGTGCACCACAGTGATAATTTGGGTCTCCTGGAATTAATGTCAGTTTGAAGCCAGTGTCTAATAATCCCCCAAATATCTGATCATTTCCTTTTCCCCAATGCACAGTTACCCTGGTCAATGGCCATAGTCACTTTGGTAAAAACTGGAAAGAAATTAATAGTATAAATATTTGGCAGTATAATAGGATCCTAACCCAAATGGACCAGGCCTTCTCCTCATTCAAGGTGCTCTGGGTCTGTAAACTCTCAATTATGGAAATTTATTAAAGGACCATGACTCTCTGTTTCTGTAATTCAAGTTAGGGTTTTGTTCACTCTACCTAGAGCCCTTCTGCTTATGCAGATCAAGTAGGAATTTAGTGGACTGCCTATCTATTTTACTTCCAGGTACCTCATGCTCTTTCAGCTAATGTCATAGGTTTCTGTGATTTATATTAGTCTGATTGCTGCTTTGAGCCTGCTTTTCATTGTCATAGCCATGCACACCTTGTCTTTGGAAATCAAGTGCTGCTACTTGGCTTCTGCCAGCCTGTAAACTGATCATCACCATAGTGTTTAAGCATCCTAGTTCCAAGACAGCAGTTCCCACAGTAATATCTGGCCTACAGAGAAGAGCAACCACAGAGCTTTCAGGGAATATGGAGTTAGTCTCACAAATTTATTCCTTACAGTCCTGATGAAGGATATGTCCTCTGTATATTCCTGGGGTGGGTGGGCAGGTCTTAGATGATAAATACATTCTACCATACCAATCTTTCTAAGCCTTTGTATCATTCCATCTATAGTATACCAGGGTAATTCTGGCATCTCAACCTCAGGCATTGTAAGCCATCTTTTGGTCCATGTTTCAACAAGCCACCAGAACAAACTATTAAAGCCCTTTATAACCCCTCAAGCTACAATACTGAATCTAGAATCCCTGCTTGGTGGGCCCATATCAATAAATTAAGCCTGATCCAACCTTATATTTCTTCCAACATTATCCCATATCCTTATTATCCATTACCACACATATTCCTCTGATTTCTGCCTGCATATATTGGAAAACTCATGCAGTTTTTTTGGAGTATATCATACTTCTTCATGGGTCACACTTTGTACTTCACATGATCATCTCGATAGATGCAGAAAAAGCATTCAACAAAATACAGCACTCTTTCCTCATAAAAACACTACAAAAGATAGGAATAGATGGAAACTTTCTGAAAATGATAAAAGGTATATATGAAAAACCCAAAGCTAACATCATTTTCAACGGTGAAATCCTAAAAGCCTTCCCTCTGAGATCGGGAACAAGACAAGGATGCCCACTATCACCA
>JAKSZT010053770.1:53162066-53218119 GCA_026826555.1 Tolypeutes matacus | reverse complement strand
ATACCATACCATACCATACCATACCATACCATACCATACCATACCATACCATACCAATTTTCAATATTATATCTTACAATGCTTTAAGATATAATATGTTTAAATATCTGACAGAATTTGTCCTCCTATTTAATCCTTAACAAACACTTATTTTTCAAATTTTCTTCACTATTTTCACTTACGGTTTTTAAAGAAGCTTAGATGAACATCATGGCATGAATTTGACAAATTTTAATTTTTATGTGTACAAAAAAGTGTATACAGCATACCTAGCATGGGAAATAATTGTCTTTTCAGGAAAGTAATTTCCCCAAACTTTATGAATCCAGAGCATTTAAGGTGAGGGAAGATAATTTCCCAACACATTTTTAAATGATTTACATATTTAGAATGTTTGTTTTATTTAGGTAATTTGGCCAATTTATATCTTAGCCAGAAAAATACTACTTCACTGATTTTAAAATTTATCTTAATAAAATTTTTTTTCTTTAATTAATTTTTTTTAATATTTTAAAAGATGCTTAGATTACATAAATGTTACACAAAAATTAAAGGGATTCCTATATTCCCCACCTCCCACACCTCCCATAACCTCCCACATAAATATCTTTCATTAGTGTGGCACATCACCTGCAATGGATATACACATCCTGGGGCTTTGCCACTAAGTATGGACCATAGTTCATATTGTATACCACACTCTCCCCCACACACAGTTCTGCATGTTATATACTGATGTAAAATGGCCTATATCTGTCATTGTAATGTCACTCAGGATAATTCCCAAGTCCTGAAAAAGCTCCTGTATTACAACTGCTTTTCTCTCTCCCTGCCCCAAAAGTGTCCAGTGGCCTCTGGCTCCACCTCAATGTTGTATTTTCTTCCATGGCTTGAATCACAATATGTCTACCACAGAATACCAGTAAGTTCACTCTAGTCCATAGCTTTTCCTCCAATCCTTAGGAGTCTGGGATGGTGATGACCACTCCACCTCCAAGTGAGAAGGGGCTTATATCCCATGGATAAGATGGATAGGATTATCCTGACTGCAGCTTCAGACTCTCTCCATTGCCTGGGATGACCATTGCCCATCATCACCTCCTAGCCAGGTGACTTGGGTGAGTCCATTGAGCTGTAGAGTAGGAGTTGCAGCTCCACCAAGATTCCAGGCACAGCTGGCACATGGACAGACCAAAGCCTCCAGTATCTGGAAGTACACCTACAAACTTCAGCACCACATATAGTTTTGAATAGAAGGGACTGATGGACCATGGACAGGGAAGACTTATTTGAGTCCAACTTTGTCACTCTCAGGAACACTGATTCCAAATTATAGCCCACTGAGAAGGCATCAATCTCTGGAGCTATTCCCCCTTATATAGGACCTGGGTGTCTCCAGAGCCCTCAGGAGCCCCTATGTGTGGGGTGATATCCACTTTGGTTTTCTATGAGATCCTACTGAGGTGTACGTAAGTGTTACCTCTGGGATGACCACCCGACTCTCTTTGAAGTCTCTTAGCTATTGAACTCATTTGTGTTTACCTTGTCCCCTTTTTATTCAAGGTCTTTTTCCAATCATATTGCCACTTGGCACTTGGTATTAATCCCTCATTGCCAGGGAGGCTCATCCCCAGGTGTCATGTCCCATGCTGCGGTGAAAATAATGCATTCATATGCTGAGTTTGGCTTAGACAGAGACCACATTTGAGCAACAAGGAGGCTCTCAGGTGGCAACCCTTAGGCACCCCATAACAGTAGGCTAAGTTTCAATTACAAGAGCAAAGACTCGTAAGGTTAGTCATCAATAACAAGAACCCATTAGTGGACCATCCTCCTTTGCCAGACTGCCTCTGCACTTAGGGGACTGTTGCTGCTCCCTTGGAGAATGTGGCAGAACTCTCCAGGCTGGGAATTCAGTATTCTCTCATTTGTTGAGTGATTCTGCACCCACTGTAACCATGCCCAACCTCTTGATCATTTGAACAATTTTATATATCTTTCATGTATATCTATGGTAAAGAGATAGAGTATAGTTGCATAGTGAAGGATAGGACAGGTGGGTAGTGATATTACTGGGTTTGGTGGTGCAGGGTTGACAGGTGGGTAGATGAGGAAGAGTGGGTTAGAATTCTCAGGATTCTGGGGGAAGAGATGGGAGAGGGACCAGGTGAACACGGGATTTGTGGGTATGGGGTTTAAAGTGAAGGAGTGGGAATACTCTTATGGCAATATGACAAGGTAGTGTCACTGGTTAAGGGTGTAGGTTGGGGGGACATTCAGGAGGGGGTGCATCTGGAGTAGGCTTCTGGAAAGTGTGTGAGTGTTCATCCTGTCATAATGTGTTGTGTTGGGGAGTGGAGACCCACATGATGAGTGGGAGGGAGATGGACCCCCATCTTTAGGAGGACAAATTCACCCAGAAACAGACAGGTGGGTATCTCTTAGGAGCAAGGGTGCATCCTAATAGGGGAGGACAATCAGTGTGTTAAAACCTCTTGTTGCATATAACTATGAATCTTGTCAACCAGTGAGTCAAGACACGTGCCCAAGGGGGGTGGGGAGGAAGGAACAGAAAAGATCAAATAGGGGGTATTTAGTGGTCAGGGGAAATGTTTTTCATTACCTTACAGTGATGGACACAGGACATGGTAAATATCAAAAGTTATGAAACTGTACCATCTAAATTGTAAACTATGCTGTAAATCATTGACAATGTTTAGTAGCTATGTTTCACTATCTGTATAACAGTTATAACAATGCTACCTTCCACATACAAAAAGATTTTAATATGAGGTGAGGGCAGGGGGAGGAGGCTGGGTATATGAGAGTCTCTAGTAGTCTGTGTGTGACTTTGCTGTGACCTAAAACTTCTTTGAAAATTGAATGAAAATTTGGGAGACACTGGGAAGTGAGAAGGGGAAGGTGCCATGGTACAGATTGGACACCCGAAAATGCAGTGGTAAAAAGAAAAATGTTAAAAAATTTTTTCTTTAAACTTTTTTGTTTTTTCCCATCTTTTGAATATCCTATCCCTTTAAATTTATTTTATTTTTCATGTTTTTCTTTTTAAGTTTCCATGTATTTTATCTCTTACATTTAAACTTAGCATTATTATTTCATTTTCCTCTTAATTGTATTTGGCTATTATATGGGCTTCATCTTCAAGAAGGTTTAGATTACAGAAGGGTTACAATGGGAGCAGGAGAGGATCATTGGTGGGGGGTATCTGGGATGGGGGTTTCATGGGAGGAAGTTAATAAAGTTTTATATAGTACTGTTTAAAATTTTCAATCATATTTTCTTCTCATTTTATTTAAAATTTGTTCTCTCTTTTTAATTATATGTATTCAACCTTTGTCTACATTGTTGACTTTTTCCAAAATACTTAGATTTTGCTTCCATTTATCAAAACTAATTACTGTGAGTTACTCTATTTCAATTGTTTCCTGAATGAAACAATATTTTATTCATTACTTTAAAAATGAATACTTTATATATAATTCATATATAATATGTAATGTAAATATGTACAACTCTATAGTTGTATGTATAATTATTGAAAATTTATTAAATTATACACAGCATTTTATTAAGGTAAGTCATTCATTTATAAAACATGTATTTATATTTATATAACATATAAATATATATTTATTAAACATTTTCTCAAAATTTAAAATTCAGTATTCTAATTCATTAAGTTGACTAAAGACCAAGGATGTACCTCTGAATATCATTTGAATAAATGTCATAAATTTTCATGCTCAGAGTTTAGTACATATTGAAGGGTTTTAATGTATTTTTGGAATGCATGGCTTTCTTTGACACCATAGTTACTTTGTAATGGAGTGTAGTTAGTCTGACTACATAGTTACTGGAGTTTCTAATTTCAGACCACAGGAAAAGAGAATTTAATACCCAGTCAATATCATTTTGCTTTTTACCTCTCTTAAATTTATAACAATAATAGTTTATCATGTGGGAATGGCTTCTTTTTTAAGAATTGGTGGTGGTTCCCTTTGTGACATAGGGTTTCATAATATTTTTAAAATATTCCAAGCTAGCTTCAAATGTTGAATACCCTATATTCATTTATGTGTGTGTGCATATATGCAAAAATACAATTTTAAAGTATGAAGTACTCTCATGTTAAATTATACTCTTTATTGTAGTCTATTCCTTGTTTATTGCTAAAGTAAAAATCTTATAGAAAATAAATCATGAAAACTATAAATTAAAGGCTACAAACCTCTTAAGAGCATGTTCATTGTGAAAGGGGCATTTTATAATATTCTTGTTTATTATTGTAAGAAACTGGAATCACATTTAGGAATTGTTAACACTGAGAATTGTTTTCTGCTAAAAAGGGGACTTTAACAATAGCACAAATGTAAAATATCAGGAAAAAGAATCTTTCATTTTAGATAAGTACATTATATAAGCCCTTTTAAATTAATTTTAAAAGATAAATTTATTTTTTCAGTTACAATTAGCAGGAATAAATATAATTCCTCCTACTGAAATGTGGAGTTTCCTTTTGTTTGGAGGTAGCATCCTATCACTGAACATTTTTTCCCCAAATGCAGTTGTTTGTGACTATTTCCCAGGAGGACATTTCCCTTAATTTCCTTTTGGATTATCTAGCTCTCAGGATTTAAATTTAAAGTTTAAAAGAAGCATTTGATTTTAATAACTTTTATGCATAGTGCTCCATTGAGTTTGGGTTTTAGCACATAAAACTTCTTTTCCATAAGGTGATTTCTTGTAAATCCCTGTGTGTAAAAGCAAGATAAACACACATCACTGAGTTTGTTATTGCAATTAAATTATTGGATTTTTACATTTGAATATGTTTTGAGCATTGAAAAGCATGAAGAGTCTGTTTTCTCATGTTGGTCATGGACACTTTTCTGATGCTTAATAACTTAAAATAAGCCTGTTTATATTCTTAAATATCTGAGAATATGAAAATGCCACATGTTTAATATAGGGAAAACAAATTCAGCAAACCCCATTTACTTAATAGAAACCTAGATAAACTCTCCCACAAAATCTGTTTTGTGATGTCTAAATTCTTATTTTGTATGTCTTAATTTTGGTTTTCCTATTAAAATATTTACTCTCTTACAAATTTGTTTTTTTAATGTTTCACTATTTTGGCTCAAACCAATTGATTAAATTTGCTTCCGTTAGGATATGCATGCTAATAATCATCCCTGTACACTGCTAAACATGAGCTGTATATACTTTGAGACAGGTACTCTTGCTCAATGCAGATTTTAGCATAATGCAGGTGCTTGAGTTAAATCATTCCTTTGTGTAATTACTCATTCAGTGATTTAGCGAATCATTCGCTTATTCAAAAATCACTCATATTTGTATTCAATGACATTTATTCATTTATCGTACTCTTACTGTGTATTAGATACCATGTTGAACTTGGAAAAATTATTAAGCCCAATTTCCCCTTACACAGTGACCATGAGTAACCAGAGTAAACATCCAAAATGATGTACTCAGCAATATAGCATGCATTTTCCTCATACTCTACACAATGCCTCTACTCCAACCATGCAAGGTGTTAGATGAAGATAAGCACTTTATTGACTCTATTCTTAGAGCAATTTTCTAAGAATGTGTATGTGTCTATGTGTGTGTGAACACGAGAGAGAGATGGGTCAGGGGGAGGAGTGGTAGGCACTTGGGCCTCAGCTTTGCCATGAGTATGAATGATAACAGGGAATTGTTAACTGACCCTAGAATTCTTTCCTTTGAGTGATGTATGAAACTAAAGTAAATTCTAAGGACAAATTACGTATTATTGACTTTGTGTGTGGGGGGAGTTGGCAGATTGTAACAAAACATATACTCTTTAAAATTATTTAGGGATAATAATTGGAAAAAGAAAAATTGGAAAAGAGGCGGCATGTACTTTTAGGGTGATGATTTCTATTAGGCAGGCACTATGATAGCTGCTCCCTCAAAAAGGATTGCAGGTTGTAGGTATTATATGTATTCAGAAAAATAAGATATTTAATATAGTACATATAGCTAGTATGGGATATTGTTGGTGTCAAAGCATGTGCCATTTTTGCTTTGAAGTATCTAAATACTTTAAAGCTCTAACGCAAGTAATTTTAATAACAAAATCTACATTTCCTGAAAAGACAAAAACTAGCCCCTATTCTTAAAATGAACCAAATTATATTTTCTCATTCTCTGTTTGGTAAGTTTGTTGTTATTCATACATTTACTGTAGAGCTGGACTGAGCATGATGTTGACATTGAACTTCAAATTTCTCTCCTAATAAAACAAAAAGTGGCATAGGTTTTTAAAATATTTTTCATGAGAGTTAAGCTAATTTTTGTTCTCCTATTATTCTGAATATGTTTATTCCCATTACTTTACTTCTTTTTTTTTTTTTTTTTTTTGGTGTCAAATTAAACAACTATTAACAGGGTGTCTTTTATATGGGAGTACCTTTGCTTTGCCTATGAGGAACTCAATGGTCAATGAGATGGTTGATAGCAGTGCCCTAATGGAGGCACAAAGAACTATGGACAAAAGAAGGAGTAATTTCTACCTGATTGATAATATGGATTATTTCCTGAGAAAAGTGACTTTTAAATTAAATTTTGAAAGAAGGATAGACATTTGAAAGTCACCTATAAATTATTATGTATTTAATTCCTATTATGATTTAGATTGTGTTGAGGACACCAGTCTACATAACTGAAAAAAGCAAAAACATCAGATTGCATAATCCCTAGCTACCTGAATCAGGAATTATTTAGATGGAAAAAACATAGACTCCTATTTGAAATGACTTTAAATACAAAAATATACTAGAAATCTCACAGAGTTTTAGGAGCCATATTCAGAAAGTACTGCATGGCCCCAGAAGAGACTGGAACCAGAAATCTGAAAAATCAAAACAAATGCTGCTGTCTCTTGTTTTCTGGGACTTTAGGATTTCTTGCTTCTGGTCTTTCTCAGACCTGATTCAACTTTTCATTCTTTTTCTTTTGCAAGCCATCCTTCTCTGCTCACCTCCAGCTCAATACTGATAAACTAGAGTTTATGTTCTAAATCCTAATTCCCAAGAAGGAGAATATGATTGACCCCTGGTTGGAATTAGGAAACCACCTCTGGCTGACTACCTAATAGCTGTGTCTGAGTGCAGGGTAAGTCGTGTCCTACCCAGGGCTACCATTTCCTGGCCATGGGTGGTGAAAGTTCTCTAAGAAAGGGTCAGAAGAAAGCAGGAGTCTTGTATACTCAGAAATTTTAACCATTTTGTTCTGAGCTGTCTAAATTGCATAGTCTGACCATGCTTTCACTTGAATGGGACCTAAACTAATCTTGCTCACAAAATATATTTGTTTTTTGTCTGTTTGCAACTTGTTTTTTGTTTTTATAATGGCACCTGCTGAGTTTGACAAAAATAAATTTTTAAGACAGCCTATGTTGGGTTGTTAAGAGGAGAAATAGACTCATTGGTTGAGGAAAAAAAAATAGTATAATGTGGTTAAAAACAGCCTAGGGGTACAAAATATCTGTGAATCTATTGTGGTAATTCAAAACTTAGTGGCCACAGTTGGAAATAAACTGATACCTGTGCATTTCCTCATCTCATATTTCAGCTATTGTGGAAAGTGATATAAATAAATCCTGTTATACACCCATTATCTGTCTTTTTTTCTTCAATGCATACAGTAATCATTAGCTATTATGTTGTGCTATGTTTCCACTCATCTAAGACTGAGAAGAAAAAAAAACTTCGGTTTTCTAATTCACAGCTTAAACAAATAAGAGGAGCTCACACTGGATGCCTGTTTGCAATTTAAAGCTCTTTGAGTCAAATTCAAAATTTGGTCATTGGTTTCCTCCTTAGTAATTAAAGACCATTCAGTCATTTGAATAGCATACACAGAGGCTTAGGGTCCATCTTTCATTGATTCAATCTTTCCTTTTAAATGAATTCTCTGAGTTAAAATTATTTTCTTTGCCACTAACTTGTGTAAAGCTGTTCTTTTTCCTACAATCAAGGCTTGGACATTCTCACAGATAATTTACATGTCAGAGCTAAAGTAATTGCTCAATTCTTGTTGAAAGATAAGAAGGATAGCTGAAAACTTATTGTTAGTCTAAGTAATTTTATTTAAGTTTAAGGCCCTAACCTGTCTTAGTCAAGGAAAATTTGGTTACCAAGAACCAGTAAGAGAAACTCAGTACAAAGGGGGCTATTTTGTAAATACAGGAGAATCTTAAGGAATACAATAAAGGAAAAATAGCTAGGATTCATAGCAATTGGATATTAGAAAACTGTTCTCTTCCTCTCTTCTCTACTGCCTCCCTTCTTCTTTCATTTCTTCTTTCTTTCCAACACCTTTACTCCTCTCTTTTGCTCTATTTCTTTTTTTTTGTCCTCAATTTCTGGCTTCTCTTTCTGTAACCTATTTGTAGATTCTCCATCACTGACAACCAAAAGTGGTGAGTTGAGCACACAATATTTCATGAAATTCTAGTTTAACATCCCACAGATAACTGATTTAAACCTTGGCCTTGTCCTAAGTGCCTGAAAAGGGAAATTAATTAATCCAACTTAGGTATGGCGTCCATAGTTTTCCAATTAGAGCTGGCTGAGAGTATAGACAGGATTACAGTTGAGAGATCGTCTTCCAAGATTTTGGGCAAATCAGATTCTCTAGGTAGGAAATCATTGACATTATCAATATATATCCCTTGTAGTCCTGAATTAAGAATCAACAAATTTTTAAACATCATATATTTTCTATATGTCAGGTATCTGTTCTGAGTTTATTATATTTACTTAATATCATTTTCACAACAAACTTATGATATTGTGTTATGCCCACCTATTGAAGTAAAAATATTGGTGGCTATGAGATATTAAATGAATTCTCTGAGAGAACATGGTTATGGCAGGGTGTCGACAAAAGTTAGCCCAAAATGAACACTTTCTTGATTTTTTTCTGGCACAAACTGTAAAAAGAGTTGTCCAGGTTTTCTTTTTCTCTTTACAATTGTAGTTATATGCCCTGTCAAGATATGTAAATTTTTTTTTTTTTTTTTTGCTTCAAATATTTCACTTACTTTTCAGTATTTTTTCTTTTGCTAAGATCCTATATAGTGTTCATTTGACTTTGCTGTCATATTGGGCATTTCTTTTCCACCTTCCTATGTGACATTCTTTCAGTTTTTTAAGTAGTTCCCCAAGTGGATATGTGTATCTATATATATGTTCAACCTCATTTGATTACTAGGCAAATGAAGGGTGCCTCTCCTTATCAGTACCTAGACAAAGCTAAGTCAAGATTTAATAAAGATATCAAAAGGATTAGGAAACAAATGCAGAGAACAGCATGGACTTTTAAGTTGCACAGATATCTAAACATGATTCTGGGCAAGTAATGTAAACTCTGTAAGCTCTGAAATAAGGATGTTCACATCTATCTCATAGGGTGGTGTTGAGGATGAGGTGAGAAAACTATGAACTGAAAATATATGCACAACAAATGTTAGTGATTTTCAAAATAATAGAGCAAATTTCATACAGTATAAAGCCATGGCTGCAAAGTGCTTTGCTTTTTATCAATTCTTCACTAGGGTATTATTAAAGCAATAAGCCAGTACTGACAAGAATGGTTTCTTGGTTCTACTCTTAGGTCCTTTTATTCCTTCCATCATTCTTGCATTTGATTTTGAATTTTTTGTTTGCTTCTAGTCCATGTTGTCTTGGTTTCATCCTTCTCTAACTGTTAATTTATACACTGCAATTACTTCTTGAAATTTTGTCTTTAATTTCTTATACCTTGGGCTTAGGACAGAATATTTTTCAACTTCTTTTTTGGGAATAAAAGTTTTATTAACTATATTTCTGTTCTTAAATATGGTTATACAAATCCATGAAAGACACAAAAAATGCAGGAAGTACAACATTCCTAGCTACCTCCTTAAAAACAGAAATAAGCTACTGTCTGTGTTCTTATAAAAACCTGCATTTTGTGAGTTTGAGTATTTGATATCTTACACCCTTATTCCAGGCCCTTGCTTTCTAGTTGAACATCATTAGCTCATTTCATAGCCTTGGGCCTCTGAGAGGGCCCCAGTTTTCCCCTGGTCCTCTTGGATTTGTGAGCAAGGTGTGCACCAAGGTTCCTTTTCCCTTAGCACAGCTGAAATCAAGTAGAAATTTTCCAAAATAATGTTTCAGAGATTTTAAGGAAAAATGAAATGGAATGAAGACAGACTATAACCCACTTAAAGAAATGGTTACATTTATATAGTACAATTTCTTACTAATATAACTGAATTTGAATTATAATTGGACTAGGCTATCCCAGGTTTTCAAGCACCAAGGCTCCATTTCCTTTTCTCAAAGTTGGTTGGAAAATTCTATCCTTAAGTCCCTGTTTTAAATTCTTAGAAATATCTCTTTCTCTCCTCTCTTTGCCTTAACTGGATGGGAGGTGCAGGTTGGTAAACCAGAGAAGGGAGGGAACACCTTTAAAATTCTCAATCTTTAAAGGAAATGGAGTTTTTGGCCATTGCAGAAAAGAGAACGGATCTTTTATACTATTTGGGGAATAGAAACAACCAACAAAGAGTTCCCACCTCATTTTCTCCTTGCAGAGTAATAGATTATTTTTTTCTAAACCTGAATGAATCAAATTGAAGTTATCAATGTTGCTTAAGTTTTTCCTAAATTGTGTTCTTTTTGTGTTTGTTCTGTGTGTGTTACACAAAAACAAAAAACCATGATAAAATTTTTGGAAATGCAGAATAATTCCCCAGAGTCTTTTAAGTACTATTATGCATTGTTAACACTCAGAAGAGAGTTATAATAAATGATATTTTCCAAAATGATTTCACATTGGGATTTTGCTTTTGAAAAAGCTCTTGAGAATATTATTCTGCAAAACATATTTTAGGAAATGCTGGCCAGAATCATTGCTATGTTCTGACTAAGAACGTCACGTTACTGGCTCTCATCTAGTTTCTCTGTGGCTGGGCTATAATGTGTTATATTGGACATCACAGGATCTTTCTCTGTTGAGCCTCATTTATCTTGCTTGCATTTTCAGTCACCCCCTTTCTAATTATCCTTTCCTGCCTCTTAAATAAGCATAATCAGATCTCCCTACACACTTTTACCTCCAAAAAAAAGAGAACCAAGTAACACTCTTTCCTTGAACCCACTATATGTTTAAGGCAGTGTTTCTCATGTGAGGATCATTTTGCTCCCCATGGGACATTTGGCAATGTGTAAAGATATTTTGGGATGTTACAGCCTCAGCGGGTATGTGTATAGGTGGTGAATATGTGTGCACATGTGTACTACTGGCATCTAGCCAGGGACATTGCTAAGAGTTAGACTCCCTACAAAACTAATATGACCCAAAATGTCAGCATTGCCAGGATTGATAAACTCTGACTTAAGAAACCATCACATGTCTTTCTCATAAATATCATACATCTTGAATATAAGTAGATTAAATTATCTCTATCCACATCCTTACGCTCTCTGTCTCTGAAGACAATATTTTTTATCTACCAAGGTTGGCTGTCATAGTAGGAGGAGCACAGGAGTTGGAATCAGACAAATCTGTTTTCAAATTTCAGCCACCAGTTCTAGTCATAAATAAATTTTTTTCTCTGAATCTAAGTTTTCTTGGCTGTAAATTTGAGATACATTACTTGCAAGTTTATTTTGAGAATTAAAACTAATGTCCTTTGAATGAACCGTCTGCTTTTTGAATATGTATCAATAAAATTGATTAAAAACTACTGTCCATGGGAATCTCAGAAGGAGAAGAAAGAGAGAAAAGGACAGAGGAATATTCAAAGAAATAATGAAAATAAATTTCTCAATTTAGCAAAAGTCATAAATAAGCATATTCAAGAAGCCTAGAGAACACTAAAACAGGATAAACATGAAAAATACATTTCATCATAGACTGATCACACTGTCGAATGCAAAGGACAAGGAGAGGGTTCTGAAAGCTGCAAGAGAAAAACAACATGTACAAGGGAGTCCAAATAAGATTGAGTGCTGATTTCTCATCAGAAATAATGGAGGCAAGAAGGCAGTTTCTTTAAATATTTAAAGTGCTGAAAGTAAACAACTGCCAAAAAAGAATTTTACATCTGGCAAGACTTTCTTTCAAGAAGGAGGGAGAGATTAAGACATTCTCAGATAAACAAAAGCTGAAGGAATTCATTACCACTAGACCTGCCCTACAAGCAATGTTAAAGGGAGTCTTTCAAATGACTCAGGTCATTAATTTTCACCTGAAGTAATATAAGTGCCTACCAACTGGTCACCTTAATTTCCACCTTGCACTACTTTAATCCATTCCAGACATTGTAATCTAATGTCTAAAAGCTATTCACTGCTCAGAGAATTCATGTAAATTAATTACATTGGCATGCAAGGTCCCCTGATGTGTGGTTCAGATACACATTTCTATCCTAGTCTTCAATCTTCAATTATTTGTAAACACATAGATTCTCTACAATGCTCAGAAATTCTCCATATGCTGTGGGTCTGCTTTTATTCTTGTTGTTCTATCTTTGTTGCGTATTCTGCTCTCTCTTTCTTCTTCTACAAATATGGTTTTCTTCATACAACCTATAGTTAACACCTATCTGAAATGTTTATCCTACCCATTTTTTTCAACCAATATTCTTGGGCATCTATCACATGCAAAGAGAAAGGTGTGATGTGCACTTTAAAGCTAAATATTAAGAGCAGATGTGGCTCAACAAGTTGAGCATCCCACTCCTATATGGGAGTTCCTGGGTTCGGTTCCCAGTGCCTTCTGGAAAAACAAAAACAAACAACAAGCAAAATAAATGAAAAATTCAGGGGAAGCTGATGTGACTCAGTGGTTGAGCGCCAGCTTCCCACATATGAGGTACTACTGGTACCTAAAAAACAAACAAAAAAAGCTAAATAGGACTTTAGTTCCGCCATCAATGAATTTACAGAACTGAAAAAGAAATTAAACATATATTAATGATGACAACATAATGATAGACAATTGTAAGTACTTTTAATAAAGGCACAGATAAAGGGGTATGGAAACCAAGAAACAGACTAAATGATTTAAGGAGAACTTTAAGAAAGAAGTTTTTTAAGTTGTGTCTTAAAAAACTAGTAGGATTTTAGCTTATACAAAAGTGTCATGGAAGAAAATACTGTTATACTACAAAGAAAGGATTGTGGAAAGTTCCAGAGGTAGTAATTGTCAGGGGATGGCTAAAAACTAGGCAAAAACTGATTTTGGTTAGAGCAGTGATTTTCAATCATATCAGATTCAAATTTCTGGTTATAAAATACTACAAATATATTATAATCCCTCATTTATTATCCTGAAATGAAATTCATGCATAAAAATATAACCTACTTACTCAATTTTTAAATCCATTTAATAATCCAACTGTAATATGGAGAAAAATAATAGAAAAGAATTTAAAACATAATAAAATATATTGCAACGTGTAAATGCTACACTGAAATAGACGCAACTGATATCTGGTCCTCTATGCTTTAGTGTATTCTACTGGCTTACAGTAGAATTTTTATATATCTTTTTATATGTTTTGTATTTTTTATTTACATTGTTATATTAAACTTTGATGCTATGTCTTATTAAATCTGATTTTATGAGTGAAAATATTCCACTTTTAAAATAAATATAAAATCCATTATGCTTTTACTAAGCTAAGTAAAATTTTACCTTTAAATCATGCAGCATTTTGTTGATTGGACTATATTGTTACTGTTTTTTACTTTATCACATTAAAATGGGACAAGATATTCCATTAATTTTTTTATGTGCACATAGTATTTACCCATTTATAGAATGTCAAATATGGAAAATTATACCATATTGTAGAGAATGTACTGCTTTTGATGTTTGCTTGCATAATCTTGCCCAAATCTTTCCTCTGACACTATTGGTTGTTAGAAAGAGGCCTGGTATGCTTTTGCAGTGCTGTAGTTACTTATTGGAAAGACAACTATACTTTCATTGACCTGTACTTCTGCTTTGGCTGCAAAGGTCACTGTTCATGCTTTTGTTCTGATGTCCTATCCAATATAACGTTTGTCTGAATTTTTAAAAGCCAAGTATTATTAACAATGGCATTCAAATAATCCAGAATGGTTCTGATAGACTTATACTTTTAACTTCCATATTTTGCCATGACCTTGCTTCGTAGAGGTTAAAACGCATGTACAAGGGAATAATGTTCTCTCATTAAGAGTTAGTTAATTTGGAACCATACTAACAACACTACCAGTCCTTTTTCATTTGCTGACCGTTCCCTGTTATAATGACTAATACCCCATTTCAAGGACGACATGAAGGACACTTACTGATGAAGCACAGTGGTGTGGGACAAGAATACTTACGGGAAAACAGCTACTTATTTTGAATGATGGTGGGGGAATTATTTGACATTGCTGCTCTTGCAAATGGAGATGCAAGGAGTTGCCAAGCTCTCAGTTTTGGGGTCAATGTGGCATATACACTGTACACAATATATTTGAAATAGTTTTGTGAGATAGAAGCTGAGTAGCCCTGTCCTAGAGGATGTAGAATGTAGTCCGAAAGCATCCAGTTAGGGTGGTTTTTTCATTTGTCACATATGATTTATCTAAAACCATGTGTTAATTTTATGATTTGCCATTACCTTTAATTTTTCTCCAAACTTTCGGCAGCAATGAGCTAAAAGCAAAACTGCATTCATAAAGAAAAATTAAATGATAAATGTGTTTCTCATAAATTGTTGATGAACCAGTAACCATTTTAAATGTTTTTTGACATTTACTGTCCCCCATGTGGGATGGTGGTGTTAGTACTATCAATGACCATATGGAAACCAGAGACAAAAAGCTGTTGATGATGCAGCAGTGTCTTCTTCTGTAGTTAATAATTATTGAAGAAGATAATATTTGGGATGATAATTTAACAGTAGCTAGAGGAAGTACATTTACAGATTACTCTATGAAGCTGGGATTTTCACTGCACCAAGTGACTATTTTTTCTAAATTAATTTTATTCCGTATTAACTCCAAGCTTTTTTTTTTTTTGCATGTATAAAAAATGAAATCCTAGCCCTAATGTGTCCATTGCATTAGCTGTGGAAGAACTTCATACACAATTAAACAATGCCAGTTTCATACCATTGTCATCAGATGTGTCAAATACAAAATTAACTAATCTCAATAATAATGTACTGCTTTTAAATCCAATTTATGTAAACAAAGTGATTTTGGAAGTTAATTCTATTGATTGGAAACCATCTGACTTTACTGTAAATTCAGGTAAGTTCAATATTATTGATTAAATTATTTATTTTGTTTTGGTCATATGAAAACAAATTTTGATAAAGCACAGTGTCATAGTATAAGGAATTTTCCTACTAGGTTCTTAAAGTTAGGGACCACAGTATACTTGGATTTTGTTTTGGTAAACACAGAATTCATAAATGACCAAGTAAGTTGCAATATTCTTTCTGATGCATTAAAATAGTTATGCAAATACATAGTGACAAAGTAGATCAGAAGTCACCAGGGGTTAGGGTAAGTGGGGTAAGGGAAAAATGGTGAGTTATAGCTTAATGTATACAGAGCTTCTGTTTAGGATGATGAAAAAGTTTTGGTAATGGTTAGTGGTGATGGTTGTAAAACATTGTGAAGGTAATTAATGCCACTGAGTTGTACACTTAAAATGTACACTTAAATGATTAAAATGACAAATTCATGTTTTTGTTATATATTGCCATATATATACATATATTATACCATATATATATATATATGTATATATATTACTGCAATAAAATTTTAAAAAGGAAGCTATGATTGCCAAATTTACAAATATTTTTATAGGTATATGTTAAGAGTAACTGAACTATGAAATCTTTGTGTTGAGACTGATGTTGAAAAAACAGAAAAATTCTTTTTTGGCATGGCAGTATGAGTTCTCTTTTTTTGCTGCTCATTATCAATCAGCTTTTTAAAATATTTGAGCCATAGAGGGATTACTTTGTAAATCATACTAAATGTCCTACAATGGTATTGAATCCTTTTTAAAATTGAGACTTACAAATTTTTATTGTTTTCCTGTTCAAATCAGTAGAAATCTTTAATCAAAATATCCAACAAATGAAGCTCCCAAGTCTACAGCATACATAGATTATACTGAAGCATAACTTATTTAAAACATATTTGTAACCAGGAACATACTAAAGTTTAGTCTCACAAATCAAGGTGGAAGTTGCACAAACTGAATGGTTAGCACTCAAACAGTATACAAAATTGAACATTGAAATTCAATAGATGGGTTTTAGAATATTCTGATTTTGAAAAAAAAATCATCAGGGAGATGACATTTTTAATTGAGTAAAGTTGCATTCGATACTAGAATAGAATTGACTTTAATAATTCTTACGTATTATAATATCTAAATTTGGAAAATCATTAAAAATAGTCATGAAGATACACAAGCTAATTTGAAAGTTTTGTCTTGTAAAACTATTTGCTGAAGATGATACTCTGAATTTTAGTATAAAAGCCATACCAGTGGAAATATTTGGACTGAAATATTTGCACATTTATAGAAAGGTATTAGAATTGAGACTATCTTCCAGAATTACTCTGAGCATAAAAGATACCTCATTATCTAAATAGCGAGTATTTTTCTAATTTAAAAATACTGTTATCTACAGAGAAAAGTAAATTTAAGGTGTCCACAATTTAAAATTTATGAACTATAATATGCAACTATGAGAAAGGTTAAAGGCAATCTTGTGAAAAAAATAAGCAATTATTTAAAAATAATTTTTCAGAAAAATACCAATGATGTAGACCAATATTTAAAAACTGTTTAAAGTACATAAATATGTACCAAGGATACTTTTTAAAAATTATGTATTTTTAATGCCCAGATAATAAATTCAAATACATTTTTGGCATAAAGGTAAATAGAAACAGATTACTTTAAATTTTAGAAGTGATTTTAATTTTGAATAGAAGCATCTTTTTTGGCTCATCAATGAAATTTATTTACTATAAAATAAATAATTTTATGCCATTACTATTCTCAAATCTGTCTTATTTTGGGTCATAAATCATGACTCCCCCATTAGGGGGATTGCTGTAATTAGGCATTTCTCAGTCTGAGTCATAATTCTTGGCAGTACTTTCTTAGGAGATGATCAATTTCTTAACAATAAAATTGACCAAGGAAGTACAACAAGCTTTGTGTCTTGAATAAAGTGTTTTTTTTATTTTTATTTTTAAGGACACTACAAAGAAATACAAAATCTGATACAGCTTGTTGAATGGTAATTCAACAAACTTGAATCTCCCTTGAGTTTTACAGTGTCAACTGAGAGAAATAATCCTGGTTTAATTGAAAGGCAGGAAAAATCCTGGTTTGTACCATTTAGTTCAGAAGCTGATCCCCTTTGGAATTACTTTATTTATCTGAATTCTCCTGAGGCTACAAACATCAGAAAAGGAATGACAGCAAAATCTTGGGTTAGGACAATAGATTTCAAAAATGAATACAAAAACGGCAGGTTTGAAAAGAGGATTATGGCATATGTAAAACTAGCATTTTGTCATTTATGAATACACAAAATCTCAA
This sequence comes from Tolypeutes matacus, assembly GCA_026826555.1. Classification (NCBI taxonomy): domain Eukaryota; kingdom Metazoa; phylum Chordata; class Mammalia; order Cingulata; family Chlamyphoridae; genus Tolypeutes; species Tolypeutes matacus. Next base: position 53,200,431 of record JAKSZT010053770.1, on the reverse strand, counting down.
CAATTCAGACACCTGTGTAATCAAGATCCTGATAAATTTATTTGAATTCTCCTAATTTGGGTTTGATGCAGCCCATTTGTTTAACATGTTTAATAGCTTATGAACTAATTGCTTGTTTAAACCTACAGTGACTGGCAAGATTTCTGTTACTGCTGATAAAATATAGCTCACTGAATATTTATTCTAAATTTGCATGTGAGTGACATTTATGATTAACACAAACTTAATTTGTTAGTGAAATAAAAAAATTTTTTAATGTGTTCTACTGAAATGGTTAGCAGAGGTTTTTAATCAATGAAGTTTCTTTGTTCTTAAATGTATGCCAGATAAATTAATAAAGACACAAAGAAAAGGGAATTTGGTTAGTCTTGGGTGTTTAATAAAAATACTTAATATTTAATGAGCCAAATTACTTCAGAGAGCATTGTGATGTGGTTAGACATTTTAGTAAACTTCATTGACACTTTTCTCTCATGAGGTAACATGTTTCTGTTTTACCAAATTCATTCTTTTAGTCTTCAGAACCATTTTGGGGAGACTGCATATTTTTAAGGGATATAAAGTTTTCACTCGATTTCAGTGTCATGTAAATTCTGGCAAAGGGCATTAATTTCATATTAAACAAATAGAAGTTTAATTCACTTATCCTCAACAATCCGATGAAAGACAGATTCATGTCCACTGGAAACAAAACAAAACAAAAAACCTGACCTCATTATGAAGCCCAATTTCTTATCCCTTTGGATAAGACCTTTGCTCAATATGAATTAGATGTTTTATTATGATTCTTAAATTAAAGTATTATTAGGTTGGGGAGTGGGTGTAGGTCAGTGGTTGAGCATCTGCTTCCCATGTACAAGGTCCTGGGTTCAATCCTTGGTATCTCTAAAAATATAGTATTAGGTATATTTTTGTATAAGGTATGAGATAGAGGTCCTCTGGATCAAAGACCTAAATATAAAAGCTAGAACCATAAAATTCCTAGATGAAAATGAAGGGAAACATCTTTAAGATCTGGTGATAGGTGATGGTTTCTTAAAACTTACACCCAAAGCATGAGAAATGAAAGGAGAAATGGATAAATAGGACCTCCTCAAAATTAAACAATTTTTTGCTTCAAAGGACTTTGTCAAGAAGGTGAAAAGGGAGTTTACTCAATGGGAGAAAATATTTGGAAACCAAAATATTGGATACATGTTTGATGTTCATGTTATATAAAGAAATCATACAACTCAATAATAAAAGGGCAAGAAATCCAATTTAAAAAGGACAGAAGACTTAAGCAGACATTTTTCTAAAGAGGAAATACAAATGCCAAAAGGCACGTGAAAAGATGTTCAATATCACTAGCTAAGAGGGAAATGCAAATCAAAATTACAATGAGACATCATCTCATACCATGTAGAATGGCCATTATTAAAAATAGAAATCTACAAATGCTGGAGAGGATGTGGAGAAATAGGGACACTCCTATACTCTTTGAGAAAGTAGAATGATATGGCCTCTGTGGAAGTCAGTTTGGCAGTTCCTCAGAAAGCTAAATATAGAACTGCCATATGATCTGGGATTGTTGGATCCCTCTACTAAGGAAATATTCAGAAAAACTGAAATCAGAATGCGAGCAAACATTTGCACACCAACATTCATAGCAACACTATTCACAATTGCCAAAAGATGGAAACAAGTGTCCATCAACCAATGAATGGATAAACAAAATGTGCTATATGCATACAATGTAATACTATGCTGCTGTAAGAAGAAATGAAATTGGGATATGACAAAATGGATGAACCTTGAGGACATTATGTTTAGTGAAATAAGTCAGACACCAAAAGTCAATTATCATATATTCTAACTAATATAAACTAAATACAATGAGTAAATGTCTGGAGTTAAAAATCTAGTGTGTAGGTTACTAGGAGATAAGATGAGGGCTAAGAAGGGATACTGATGCTTAACGTATGTAGAATTTTTAATTAGGTTGACTGTAAAGGTGTGGAAATGAATAGAACTGATGGGAACATATTAGAGTGAGCATAACTAACACTGCTGATTTAGAAATGTGATTGTGGCTAAAAGGGCAAGTCTAGGGATGAAATGTCAATTGAAAGAAATCTAAAGAATGATTGTTAGGCTTTTGTGTCTTGAGTTCATTAAGTGGTCTGTACATTTCCTAATATTTTCTTTTATTGCTCTAACAGTTTAACAAATAAACATGTAATCCCAATACATGTACTTTATTTTTATATTTTAAACATGAAATAAAAATGAAATAAACAATATATTATAATTATTTCTTTCATTTAACAATATAAAAAACTTTTTGCTCTCACAAAGGAATGTGATGGATTATGATTCATTATATTTTTTAAAATTTGGTTTAATATTTTGTGATGCATGGAATTGAAATTTAGGTACAAAGTTTGGTTCATTGCATTACTTTAAAGGCTGTCATCACAGATAATGATTTGGGACTAGGAAATGTATATTCAATGGAAGAATTTCAGTATTGTTTTGGTCTACTAAATCATTGTACACACTTTAATCCCATCATCAATTATTCAAATGTGTTGGATAAAATTTGTCTGATATATTACCAACATCCATGATATTCAATTGCAAACTAATTGAAAAGGTTATTTCTTTTTTTCTCTCCTTAAAATGCAGAGAAATATTGGTGCTTCATCGGAAAACTATGCATTGTGTGTACCACACTCCTCCCAGATATCTGGTCCTGATTTTATATGAAATATTCTACAGCTCTGTAAGAAGTAGACAATTAGAGAGCAATGCAAATAATTTTGCCTACAGAAATGCAATTTAATTTTGTCTTGTAGTGGGTCCACCCTCTCCATCTCCCTTCCACGCATGCAAAAACACATTTTTACCTTTATTTTCAAATTCATTTCAATAATCCTGATCTATAAATACATTTATTCTTTGGGTTTTCCTTCTTACTGGTTGAAAAATCTCACCAGTTTCCTCATCAATGAGTTAATATTTTAAACAATTGTTCATTTTTATATGGGTGAGTTATGATTTGACACTTTTTTGAAAATTGGATTTTAACCAAACAAATGGCTCCAAAACCCATGGAAACACTCCATTTGGAAGATATAAATGAAGTTAGAAAATTTGTTTTTCAGTTTATCTATGCAGATATAAGTGCTTTTAAAGACAAACTTTCTTTTGCCAACAAAACCATGTATTAATGGAAATATTTCTAATATTTTATAATATGTCCTTAGCATGAGTTTATCCTATAAAATGTAATTACTCTTTCTCCCATCGTTAAAATGTCAATTTTCTCTGGGTAGGACAGAATAAGTGTGTTTAGGAATTTGTTATCTTTTGTTTTGTGGTTTTTGAAATATCTGCTGTGGAGTGTTATATTGATAGTCCCTCATCAATACAAAAAAGGTAACAGGTTTAGACACATAACTTTTGAGCAAAATAAAATAAAATAAAAACTTCTGACATATTTAAGCTTGACTAAAGTTTTAAGAACATTTCCAAAGCTTAACATTTGGGTTAAGGATACACATTCTAGACACAGATTCCCTTAGTTCAAATCCTAACTTAGACACTGATTCTGTGAATGGGGCCCAGTTATTTTACATCTCTTTATCTTTGTTGCCTTGATTGTAAAACATCAAGAAAATACTACATATATCATAGATTGTTGTGCAGTTTAAATGAGTTAATATATTTAAAGTATTTCAAGCTATGCCTAGAACATAAGTACTATTTAAGGGTTTTGTATTTTTTTTTTTTTAAGATTTTTATTTATTTATTCATTTATCCCCCCCTTTCTGTTTGTGCTCGCTGGGTCAGCTAACCACGCCATGCGGGCGGGCTTGCCTTCACCAGGAGGCCCCGGGAACCGAACCCGGGGCCTCCCATATGGTAAACGGGAGCCCTACTGATTGAGCCACAGCCGCTTCCCTTGTATTATTATTTGTTATTATTTTCTATATAATGGGTATAAAACAGAAGCTATTTAGATAGATGACTTAAAGAGTAACAGTGAGGTTGAATATGAAATGTGTGACACAATGCCATATATATAGTATTTATTAAATATATTATTATTAATATCATCAACTTCATGAGATCATAAGATGGCAATTATGGTGAAAAAGTAGAGGCAATATTAAAAATATTATTATGGGGAAGTGGATGTGGCTCAATTGATTATGCTCCTACCTACCACATGGGAGGTCCCAGGTTCAGTTTCCCATGCCTCCTGGAGAAGATGAGCATGACAGAGAATTGGCGTAATGGGCAGGTGTGGTGAGCTGATGCAACAAGGAGACACAAAAAGGAAAGATAATGAGAGACACAACAAAGCAGGGAGTGGAGGTGGCTCAGGCGACTGAGTGCCTCTCTCTCACATGGGAGTTCCCAGGTTCAGTTCAAGGTGCCTCCTAAAGAGAAGATGAGCAAACACAGAGAGCACACAGTAAATGGACACAGAGAGCAGGCAGCTAGCACAAACAAAAAGGGAAGGATAAAACAATAAAATCTTTAAAAAATATTGTTATGTAAAAGTTTACATTTGGTGATAAGAAGAAAGGGAAAGAGAAGAAAGGTGATTTAAAAAAATGTATTTAGTACTTTAAAACCCTACCTTAGTGTCTTCTTTTTTCCAACTTGGTCTGAAGTGAAAGAATTCTATTTCATTTTTCTCTATACAATTTCTAAACTTGGACATATTTTATCTTTTCAATTTTAAATTATTTCATATGTCTTTCTTGTTGTAAAATGCAGTGCCTTCTTCATTTTAAGTGGTCAAGAAATATTTGTATTGAATAATGTTAACAAAAACAGAGGTCTTAAGAGCTAATTTAGGGAAAGTGTAATCAATTCATTTTTTTAAGTTCATTAAACTTCAATTTTAGATTTACTTTTAAATTTAGATTTAATTTTAAATGTAGATTTATAGAAAACTTGAAAAGACAGTATGGAGATTTCCCATATATCCCACACCTAGTTTCCCTTCTTATAAAAATTTATGTTAGTTTGGTGTATTTGTTACAATTTATAAACCAATATTGATATATTGTTAGTAAGTAATAGACATCCTTTATTCAGATTTCCTTTTTTTTTTTTTTTTTTTTTGGTTACTGGGAAGTCCGGGGGATCAAACCCAGGTTTCTCCATATTGGAGACAGACGCCCAACCATTTGAGCCACATCTGTCCCCAGATTTCCTTAATTTTTACCTAAAGTTCTTTTTCTGTTCCAAGGTCCCATCCAGGATACCACATCACATTAAGTGATCATATCACTTATATCTTGGGCTGTGACAGTATTCCTCAGACTTTCCTTAATTTTTATGACTTTGACTGTTTTGTGGAGTACTGATCAGGTATTTTGTAAAATGCTCCTCTACTGGGATTTTTCTGATGCTTTTCTCATGATTAAACTGAAATATGGGTTGTAGGGAGGAAGACCAGAGGAGTAAAGTGCCATTCATATCTCATCATGCCAAGGGTACATACTATCAACATTACTTAATCACTGTTGATCTTGACCTTGATTACTTGGCTGAGGTAGCATATGTCAAGTTTCTCCACTGTAAAGTTACTCTTCATTTTCCCCCTTTCCATTCTGTACTCTTTGAAAGGAAGGCACTATACACAGCCCACATGGAATTGGGCTGTTATGTTCAACCTCCTTGAGGGTAGAGTAGCTATATCAATTGATTGGAGTTCTTCTGCATAGGAGATTTGTTTCTTCATACCTATTTATCTATTTATTTAATCAATTATTTTATCTAGATAAAGACATGCATATTTATTTCCTACTTTAGGTTGAAATCTGTTATGCTTTATTTATATTTTTTGCTCAAATTGTTCCAGCTTTGGCCATTGAGAGCTCTTTCATTTGTTTCCAGTACCCCTTTGACATACCTCATCATTGTGGAGGATTTTTTTTTACTGTTATTATTTGAACACTTCCTTACTTTCTCATACCACAAGGTGCTCCAAGTTCATCTTGTATATTTTTGGCCCCAATTCAAGAAGCAGCCATTTTTCCAAGGAGACCTGGTTCATTTGTTTGGAGACTAGTATCTGGGGGTTAGGTGTATTCATTGTTAATGAAACCCAGATATTTTAATTTTTAATGCAAATAGTGTACTTTCCTCCAAAATGAATTCTGTTCAGTTTCTTTGCAACATTTATTTTTATGCTGATAGTTCCCATCTTTTCATTCACAGTGAGGGTATTTTCATTTATGTCCCTGAAATATTGCATAATAACTTCTGTAAAATCCTTATCTACTGTGGCAGTTTGAGATTATTTTTGTGAATCCCCAAAAGAGAAAGATTATGTTTGTAAACTAATCTATTTCTCTGGGTGTGATACCTTTTGATTATATTAGATTCATTTGAGGACCCTTGATTAGATTACCTGTTAAGATTGCTTTGAGGGCTTTCTTTGGTCAGATCATATCAGTAGGGAGTGACTCAAGTTGAATCCCCAACGCCTTGGTGAGTCTGAAATAAAATGGAAACTCACTTGAGATAGACACATGGGAAGAGAGAGAGAGCTCTGTGATTTTTTTTTTTTTGAATTTTAAACAGTTTTGTTGATACATATTAATAAAGCATACAATATTTCCAAAGTGTACAATAGATGGTATTTGGTATAATCACATAGTTGTATATTCATCAATTCAATCACCATTAGAGTATATTCATTATTCCAATATTAATAGTCATAATAAAAAAGACAAACAAATAACTGTACCTCTTAATATTCACCTCTCAATCTCTCTAAGCTTCCCCTGCAATGAATAGCTGCTATTTCATTTCCTTCTCTCCAATTTACTTTTTTTTCCCTTTCATATATATTTTAAAAGATGCTTAGATTACATAGATGTTACACAAAACTTACAGGGATTCCCATGATCTCCACCTCCCATATTTCCCATAACATCTCACATAAACCTCTCTCATTAGTGTGGCACATCATCTGCAAAAGATATACACATCCTGGGGCTTTGCCACTAAGCATAGACCACAGTTCACATCATAGGCCACACTCTCTCCCACACAGTTCTGCATGGTATATGCTGCTTTAAAATGGCCTTCATCTGTCACCACAACGTCACTCAGGACAACACCCAAGTCCTGAAAAAGGCCCTGTATTACAACTGCCCTTCCACTCCCCACCACAAAAGCATCTAGTGGCCACTGGCTTCACCTCACTGTTAAAATTCTGTCATTTTTTTATCCTGCTCCAGGGACAGATGAGCAATTTGCATGATAGTTTGCAGCTGACCTTGGAAAGCAAACATAACAACTGAGACTGATATAAAAGACCCAGAAAAAAATGAGTCTTATGCCAAGAGAGAGAGATTAATTCCTAAGAGACAATCCCTATGCCAGTTTGCAGCTGAGAAAGAGGAAGCCCAGAAAGGAAGGCTGAACCCCTGCAGAGATCAGCGACCATCTTGCTTCAACACCTGGCAACTGACTTTGGTGAGAAAACAACCCTGAGTTGGACTCTTTAGGGCCTTGTAACTGTAATCTTTTACCCCAAATTAATACCCTTTGTAAAAACCAAAAAGATTTCCAGTACTTTGCATCGGCACCTCTTTGGTAGACTAATATATCCACCAATTCCAAAATCTGAGTCATCTTGTGTTTTGTCTCCACTGGTTGTCTTTTTCTTGAGATAGGGTCACATTTTTTTGTTCTTTGTATGCTGAGTAAGTTTGAATTTAATTCTGGACAATTTTAAATGTTATATTATACAGATTTTAAATTATTTTATATTCTTTTTAAAAACATCAAATCTTTAATCTTAGGAGGCAATTAATTTGGTCAGACTCTGACTTCAAACTTCATTTCTTGGGGAGAAGCTCAAATCTCTGTAGCTATTTTATTCTTACCTGGAGTTTTGTCTTATGTATATATTACTTAGCATTCAACCAACCAAATATTTTGGCAGTGTTTATCATTTGAAGTTACTCTTCCCTCATTTTCAAGTGACTCTGGTTGCCCTGCCCTCTGCCCTCTATTGCTTTAACCCATAAAGGATATGGGCTTTCTATTACATTTGTAATTGCTCCGCATAGTGCTACATTCAGATTGCTTAAGGTTAAAAATCAGAAAAATGGGTAACCCAGAATGCTGTTCCCTTTTTACAAATATTAACTCTCCTCTAGCATTGACTTGCATTTCTATTTTCTCTCCAGTAAATATATTGTACTTTATTTTCTAGGCTGCTTAAAGCAAATACCATGAAATGGTTTGGCTTGAACAGTGGAATTTATCAGCTTACAGTTTTGAAGCCAAGAAAATGTCCAAATTAAGGTATCATCAAGGCAATGGTTTCTTCCATAAGACTGGCTGCCAGTGATCCTTGGCTTCTCTGCAGCATGGCAAGACACATAGTGACATCTACAATGTCTCCCTTCTCTTCAGGATTTTCATTGAGTTCTGCTTCTTGATTCAATGTCTTTCTTTCTCTGTATCCATTGGTAAAGGACTCTAGTAATAGGACTAAGACCTATCTTAAGGTGGTATTTTTGTTTTCTAAAAGCTGCTGAGAGCAATATACCAGAAACATGTTGGCTTTTATAATGGGAATCTATTAGGTTAAAAGCTTACAGTTCTGAAGCTGTAAAAATGTACAAATCATGGCATCATCAGAGATGCTATCTCATGGAAGGTTGGCTGTTGGCTATCCTGGACTTCTGCCACCTGTCAAGACACAATGGTGGCTCTGCCAATCTCTGCCTTCTCCTCCAGCCTTACTTTCTCCCTGAGCTCAGCTGTAGGTGATCAGGCATATGGCTCATTTCTCCCATCTCCTCCAGTCCTCTTCTTTTTCAGCCTCTTGGCAGTCACTTTCCATGACTTTGTGCTCTACTGGTTCCAGTCTCTGAACTCCAGGACTTCTTTCTCAACCTCTCTGGGCTTCTCTGTCTCTGCAGCTTTTTTTCTATGTGTCTGCTGCTTTTAGTCCTCCATTTATAAAGGACTCCAGTAAGAGGATTAAGACCTACCCTGGGTCATGCAATCTAATGAAAGGCCTTTAACAGAAGTGATTTAATTAACTTTCCCACCTATAATAGGTACATATGCCCAGGAATGGATTAGCTCTAAGGACATGATCTTTTCTGGTATCCACAAAAATCTTCAAACTGTCACAAGTGCATCACACTTTAATCGAAGTGGTCTTATCAAAAGATCCAATTTAAAATGGGCTTACACCCACAGGAATGGATTAACTTTAAGAACATGTTTTACTGGGATACATAGAGCTTCAATCCACCACACTCCACCCTCTGGATACCAAAAAGACATGTTCTTTCTATATGCAAAATGCATTCATTCCAGCACAATATCCCAAAAGCCTTAAGTCATTTCAAAAACAATACTAAGAACAAAGTTTCATCAAAATTGGTTATAGGTGTGGTCTGCCCTGGTGTACAATTGCCCTCTGTCTGTGAACTTGTGAAACACAGAGAACAAGTTATCTGCTTCTGGTATACAAATGAGGGCCTGACATGGATAAGCATTCCCATTCTCATTGGGAGAAATTGGAAGGAAAACAGGGGTTATAGGTTCCAAACAATTCTGAAACCCTTCAGGGCATACTCCATTAGATTTCAAGTCCTGATAGACATCTATGGAATTATGTTTTATTCTGTGGACCTCATGAAGCAGTAACCCCACCCCTTCCAAATCCTTGAGCAGTGGCCATGCTCTCCCTTAACACTGGGGTGAAGTTTCCACCCTCTTCAAGCATTGAGATGATGCCCTGGGGCATCTGAGAAAACTTCATTGGTAGCAGTCTTCCCAAACAATGGGGTGGTAGTCCCGCTCTCTCCAAGTGCAGAGGCAGACTCAAACTTTTAGCATACATTGTTGGACCTCCTCTCTTGGCCTGAGAAGATGTCTTTGGTGCAGAACTGAGTTTCAATGATTCTGCCTTTGAAGTTATTTTTTTCTTCAATCTGTCCCTTTTCTGTCCCTTTTAGTCCAGCCTGGCACTGGTTCCATTAATACAGATATTGCAAAAAACTTGTCAGCTTTGCACATAGTACACAGGGCTCCAAACCATCGATAATAAGACTTTCCACAGATCCATTCTTGATAACTGCATCTCCTGACTTGAACTGAAATGACTGACTGTATCCATGTTCAGTTAAACCCTCACATGGGGTACTATTGTCTGAGAAACTCTTTTAAGAAACTCAGAATTTTTCAAAGCACCAATTTCTGGTTTCTTTGTGTCCAGGAGTTCGGTTGTCAGCTTATCACTTTCCTCTCACATTTTAGTATAGCACAAGGAGAAACCAGGCTACACTTTCCACACATAGCTTGGAAATCTCCTCAGCTAAATATCCAAGCTAATCACTTTAAAATTTTGTCCTCCATCTGACATCAGTACTCAATTTTGCCAAATTACTTGCCACTTTAAAACAAGCATTGCTTTTCTTCCAGTTTCCAAGAACAAATTCATCATTTCTGTCTAAAGCCTCATTGAAAATAACTCCAGAATCCATATTTCTATCATCAGTCTCTCAAAGCAATTTATATCTTTTATATCAAGCATTTCACAAATCTTCCAGGCTCTATCCATGACCCAATTCCAAAGCTGTTTCCCTCTCTTTGGTATTTGCAATAGTGCATCCCACTCTCCTGGTACCAAAATCTGTTTTACTTTCCTAGACTATTCCAGCAAATACCATGAAATGGTTAGCCTGGAACAATGAAAATTTATTAGTTTACAGTTTTGAGGCCAAGAAACTGTCCAAATCAAGGCATCATCAAGGTGATACTTTCTTCCCAAAGACTAGCTGGCTGTGATCATTGGCTCCTTTCCCATATGGCAAGGCAAATAGTGGAGTCTACTGGTCTCTCCCTTCTCTTCCGGGTTTCATTGATTTCAGCTTCTTGCTTCTGTGGCTTACTCTCTCTGTATTCTTTTTTTTTTTAATTGAGGACTCCAGTAATTGGATTAAAAACCATCCTGGAAGAGATGGGTCACACCTTAACTGAAGTAACCTCATCAAAAGTCCTAGTTATAATGTATTTACAACCACAGGAATAGATTAACTTTGAGTGCTATGTTTTTTATATTTTGTCTAGTTTATATTTATTATTTTCAGGAGAGGTGGGCCTGGTAGGTCCCTGTAAGGGGAACCCCTTGACCATTTTAGACTAGATTCTTGTTTTGATGTATGTGTTCTTTTAGTTTGTTTTGATTTTGTTTGTTTATTTGTTTAATGCCACATAGGTAAAATTCCATGGCAATTTTGCTAAGCTGTCATGTGGTTAGAAATCTTGACAATGAGTCCCATTTACCTTTCCCACCTAGCATAATGATATATATATATATCAGATTGTTTTCCTTGCAGTAGTTTTAGACATTGGATTATCTCTATTTCACCCCTTATTACCATGTATATACTACTTTGAAATCCCATCTTTTTGTGGGGTGGGGGAGAGTGATTGACTTAGTGGGGTGTTGTCTTCTATAGATTTTCTAACTTGGGCATCCTTTCGATTCTTTTCCTTTATGCTCTGTGAAGCCTTGAAACTAAAGCTCACAGTTCATCTCAAGGTGAATGTGAGCTTCAGTTCTATTTTCATTTTTTTATTTCTGGCTTTTTCTCCATTTTGGAGACTTAAGTATTAATCATTTCCTAGCCCACTGATGCTTTTAAACATATCTAGTTTAGCCAAAAGTTTTAGCTGTTTATTCTCAGATGAATATCCTTGGATCTGTCAGGACACAAAATAGGCTATACTCATGGAAAAAAGCATACTATTGATTTATGATGCCTGCTGTTTTAGAAAATTCTACCCCTGATAGATTATCCCTTCCCTCCTTCCAATTATATGCATCCTGTTGTATACAGACTATGATGTGAATATTGTGAGAATTATGCATAACTGCATATTAAATCATGATAATATGCAATTACCAATGATAAAAATAATAACCTGTTTATATTCCAAATATCTGAAGAATACCAACCACTAGGGCAATAAGAAGTGAAAGTTAAGTAAATCACATTTCAGCAACTAGTAATAGGTAAAAGAAAAGAAGACCAAGAAGAAAAACAAACACTCAAAAACGTATCAAGACAAAGTGAAATTACAAATGAAGAGACATATGTCCATTTAGACATGGGAGAATAACTTAAAACATAACAAACAGGTGTTTGACAGAAGTATTTAAAGTAGTTTTTAAATAGTTTTGGTTAAATATTCTAATATGGGGGAAATTTAGCTGAATTTATGGCCTCTCAATTGTGAATAAACCAACACTGCTAAGAAGATAATTAAATTAGGGGAAAATAAAATTGGGGCGAATTACATTTTTGTAATATATATTTAAACACTGACATATTTGTTCTTCTAGCAATAAGTATGCTGTGCTGTCGAAGCAGGACTTATAGCAGTTACTCAAAAGGATAGTGCATACTGTCCAGGGGAAAGAAAATTATTGAAAAAAATAGGTATTTATAAGGTGAATAATTTTCATTGTGCCTTATATTATAGCTATCTTTTAATGTCTAGTGTCTGAAAAGCAAATTACTTTTGTTCTGGCAATAATTTACCTCTTAAAAGGAACTATATTTCATTAACCATAAACTATTAAATTATTAACTTGAATAGCCCATGATAAGTAATATTAATGGTTGAGTGACCAGCAATAAACTTTTAATCATTAGTCTAATACAGCAATGATTTCAACTAGATTGGTATTTTAAAACTATAGTTTTTCCATTGAAAAGAGCTGCCATCATACTCTGGAAAAAGCATATTTTGGAACCTAGATAATATGAAGTGAATAAATAAGGCAATATAAAGGTGACATTTGAAAATTCAAGTCATAAAAATATGGTTAATTAAACTAGAATGAGGGAGATCAAAATTTTTACCTATTAACGTAAAACTTTTGAAAGAAATGTTAAATTTACATTGGATAATAACATATACTAAGGAAGGAGACTCTGGAACAAATGGGTAATACTTGCTTAGTATATTCAAGATGAATTCTTGACCTTGCTTAGCATATTCAAGATGAAGACCATTCCTGAATTGAAGCTATTTGTACATATACACATGTAAGTGGGGCAATTGTGTAACAGAACATATTTTAGTATCCCAAAATGAGCTTTCCATGAAGACTCTTTTGATTTCCTGGTTCAGGTGTATACAATACCTAGATGTTTTGTTTAAATGTGTTATTTGATTCAGGACTTTATATATAGTCACTACCATAACAGTGTTGTGGAAGTGGTACATGTCAACCTAATTTCATTGAAGTTTGGGTATGAAACATATTTAAGTGTTTCTGATGTACATAGACCACATTCCTCAGACCAATGTCTTTATAATCATGGTTCAAACCTCCTTCTTTATGACCGCTTCCTCTCCTGGCCCACATCCCTTGTGTGTTCTTGGGGATTAACTGCTGTGGTGTGCATATTTTCTCATTTTTTTCAGTAAGAAATTAGTGCTGAGGATGTGTTACTATTACTTGCCATAATTATATTACTCTTTTCTTTTCTACATACTTGTGCATTGCTTTGCTTCTGCTATATTTCATTTCTATTTTTTGTTCTTCCTTCTCTCCTTTCTTCCTTTCTTTATGCTTGTTTTCCTTTCTTTCTTCCTCAATTTATCCATTCATTAATTCATTTATGGAGCCTATGCACTATGAAAACTATGCTATGTGGGATTTTGTGATGAATAATATATGATTATTGATGTCACTGAGTGGATCATCTACAATGAACATCTAATTAGCAATTACAATACAGTTTGTTAAGTGCTGTGAGAGGGGTAGGCACAGAGTAAAAAAAAGACTTAAGCCTGTGAAAAAAATGAGGGTTAAAGAAGAATTTCTGTAAGAGTTGACTTAAAATCTGATTATTCAAGGATAACTTGGATTTAGATTAGCAAAATTTGAGGATAGGCATTTGTTAGAAAAAGGGTTGGGAATAGGGTGATTTTTGTCTACAAATCAGTTGTATGTTTAAAGTAAAATGAGAGGAGAAGAGTGGGGAAGGTGCTTCAGCAAGAGCTATAGTGGTGTTTTCAGTTAAGATAGGGGAACGGGAGATGGAATACACTTAGGATCTATGGGTTTATACTTTGGTTAAGAACCAGACTTGATATAGATTTGAAGGATGATTAAATAGTCTCCAGGCTCCCAGGTGAACATGTCCCATCAGGGTCTGGTAAATGACAGGCAGGACTAAGGCATTTCTGAGGCTTCCTCTTCTGGCCTGTTTCATTGGGATTTTTTTTTTTTCTTTTCTTTTCTTTTAATAATAAACTTTATTTATTTTTATTATTTTTATTATTTTTATTTTTTTAAGAATTTATTTATTTATTCATTTATCCCCCCCTTGCTGCTTGTGCTCGCTGGGTCAGCTAACCACGCTGTGCGGGTGGGCTTGCCTTCACCAGGAGGCCCCGGGAACCAAACCCGGGGCCTCCCATATGGCAAACGGGAGCCCCACTGACTGAGCCACAGCCGCTTCCCTAAACTTTATTTTTAAAGAGGTTTAGATTACAGAAAAGTCAAAAGTATGAGGGATTCCCATGTACCCTTTCCCTCTCCCAAATTATCCCCTAATTTTTTTTAATGTAGCAGTACAATTTATTATGATATCTGTAAACTCTACTCATTAAAAAAAAACAAAACGCACATTTAAAAAATGACTCACTTATGGTAAGAACTAACCTACCTACAGAAATAATCTAAAAAGTAAAACCATCATTGTGACATTTATCAGGACTTCACACATCTAACAAATACTGAAGGACGTAACTACCATTGTTATAATTTCTTTAAAGCCAAAAACTTAAGCACAATCAGAATTAAGAGAAACTTCAGAATGTTCACAGTTGCATGCATTTTTGGCTAAACTTTCAAAGATTCCACATATAACAAAACCACAATTTTGAATCAAAATAAATATTAAAAACATTTAAACCTTGTGACAAACTTACTCTACAGGGAAACAGAGTGAATAGTAACAGCAGTATATTTCTAGGAGAGAAAGTAATCACTTATTTCCTTTATCATAAAACAAAAGTCAATGAGTCAACATTTTAATAACACTGATAAAGTTATTTACTATTCAAGAATTTGCTTTTCAAGTGGTGTCTTTAAAATCTATCCATCCATGTATTTGGATTAAATTAAATTTATGCATCAGAAACATTTTGCTCAGAATTCTAATCTTAAGTATAAATCATAACTTATCAAAGCATAGTCCAAATACTATACAATAATGCTACCATTTAGATTTATATGCTTCACCTGAAAATCTTATCTTACAAACAGTAGTTTTGCTCTGTTTCTCCAGAATAAATGTCCTTATGTCTAAAATTTTAAATAATAATCAAAAAAGATAGATTCAAATAATTCATGTTATACATTTTCCTTCATCAGGCTTTGATAAAAACAGAGCCATCTGGTGTTGGAGCACCATCTTCCTTCTCAGTTACAGTCTCTACAGTTCCAGAAGCAGACACAATAACCATGGTTTTATTTGTTGAAGCTGTCTTCTGTTTCTCAGCAATAGCTACAAAAACAGCGACAATCTCATCACTTTCAAAGTCATAGTCAGGAATTGACTTTGGTGAGAAATCTGTTATTTCTGCTGATGATTCACTCTTTTCAATCTTCTGTGCCACTTTCTGCTGCTCCTGGAGTGTTCTTGCCCATGAAAGGTCTTCATTCCATATTTCAGGGTTCATTGATAGATGTGAAGGGCTATTTGAAAACTTCGAATTGCTTCGTCCATTTTGTTTTTCGGTTCTCTGTTGTCATATTGTTCTATTGTCTGTCTTCTCATCCTTTAGTTTACCCTTCTTAATAATCTTCATTTCTAAACTCTTCTCCAAATCTCTCGCCCTTGTTTTTTCCTTTCAGGCTGCAGAACCCCCATTAATATCGCTTGCAAATCTAGTCTTTTGGTAACATATTCTATCACCTATTGTTTGTCTGTGAAGACTGAATTCACCCTAATTTTTGAAGGACAGCTTTGCCAGAAACAGAATTCTTGGCTGGCAGTTTTTCTCTTTCAGTACCTTATTCTTCTCTCCTCCATGATTTCTGATGAGAGGTCGGCACTTAATCTAATCAAGTTTCCCTTGTATGTGATGCTTTGCTTTTCTCTCGATGCTTTCAGAATCCTCTCTGTATCTCTTGTATTTGTCATTCTGAATAGTAGGTGTCTTGGGGTAGGTCTATTCAGATTTGTTCTGTTTGGGGTGCATTATCCTTCTTGGATATTGATATTTATGTCCTTCATAAGGGTTGGTAAGTTCTCAGTCATTATTTGCTCAAATATTCTTTCTGCCCCTTTTCCATTCTCTTCTCCTTCTGGGACACCAATAACGGGAATGTTTGTGCATTTTGTATTATCATTCAATTCCCTGATATTCCATTCCATTTTTTCCATTCTCTTCTCTTTCTGTTCTCCTGTCTTTTCCAGTTCAGATGTTCTGTCTTCAAAATCACTAATTTTGTCTTCAAGCAATTTAAATCTGCTCTTATGTGCCTTAATGTATTTTTAATCTCATCCATTAGGTCTTTGACTTCCATAAGTTCTGTTACTTTCCTATGCAGTCTTTCAAATTGTTCTTTGTGCTCTCCCAGTGTCTCCTTAATATGCTTTATTTCTTTAGTCATGTTTTCTTTAAATTCTTTGAAGTGATTTAGGAGAGTTGTGTGATTATCACTGATTAATTGTATTAAATCCTTTATCTCTTTAGGATATTTGGTTTGTTCTTTTGGCTGGGCCATCTATCCTGTTTCCTAGTATGGCTTGTAATTTTTTACTGATATTTAGGCATCTGAATACGTTGGTGTATTTACTCTGATGGCTAATTTCTCTCTTGCATATTGATTTTTTATTCTGTAAAGCTCTTCTTTGATATTTGGTTCAACTTATTCTCAATTATAAAATTGCCTAGCTTAAGTTTTCAAAATCTCGCCAGGAACTCACTAGTGGGGTGCAGATTTTCTCCCAGGGGTTGGATACAAAGAGCACGAGAAGTCTGTCCATGCAGTTTCCAGACTAGCCAGCAGATGGCTCTAGTCAGCGCACCTTGCCATGGAGGTATTTCAGTCTGGGCTTTCCAGATCAGAGATTCAAAGTGGGCTCTGCTGGCCAAATTCACTGAGGAAAAGCACCCTGACCTCCCCTCCTTTATCCCTTGAAACAGCTGACAGGGAGGAAGATGTCTGTTCCCCACTCAGCTACAGTGAGACAGCTGTATATCTTAGGAGTGGGGGAGGGGATCCCTACCCAGCTGCAGTGGGGGCTTGGTAATTCACGTTTGTCTTTTCAGCTTCTTCATCTCTCTGCCCATAACCCTCCTGGGAGTTGTGTAGCACTGTCCCGATCTGCTGACCCCCAAAGCAGGTCCCTTGGACAGCTTTTGGCTCTTTTTCCATAATTTTTGTGAGAGCATTCAGCTCTGCCTGTCAATCTGTCTCCATCTTCCCACAATTCAATTCTTCATTGTGATTTTGAGGGATTGACTCATCCCAAATTGGCAAGATTAAATGAGTTAATTCTAAGAACAAAGAATAGTTAGTATTATCCAAAAGCAGGATCCAAATATTAAGACCTCTTTTAAGATTACAAATCTAAGCTGAATTGATTTTTGTTTTTCTGTCTTCTAAGGGGATATCTGAAGGCTCTTAATCTTGTAATACAGTATTTTTAAATTATTTTCCCAGCCTCATCAGGATAACTGAATGAATTGATAATTGATTTTAAAATGTAAGTTTTTCCTTTTGTTTGTATGACTACATAATTTTGTGAACAATTATTTTTTAAGTCATTTGCCAAGCAAGTTATTAAAAATTGTATATAAATTATATTATTAAGTAAATTATTAAATATTCTCCATAGTTATTTGTGAACTAAATTTTGCAAGCTATAAGGATTTGTTAAGGACTCTCTTGCGATATTCTACAAAAAGGCTGCTTTACAGCCTAATTAGATATGAGTTGTTTAGATAATCCTACATTACAAAATGGGGACTATTTGCATCAGCACTATTGACTTCTATAATTATTCAAAAATTTAATCTCTAAAATGTATATAAATTTTATTTCGTACATGAAATACCCTCCACCCCAATCATTGAAGCAACTGCAGCCATATTCTAACCCAATTTTTGTGTTTCAGTAGCACTTCTGTATGAAGTGTGCTTGTCACTGTGTGCTCCTCAAATAATTTTCAATAAAGTAAATAAGTGTATTATTTTAAATTTAATAAATAGCATAGCATTATGACAGCATGTTTACTTTGTTTCTTTACCTTTTTGTATGACCAAGTTCATTTCTCATATGTAAATTTGAAAACTTTTTATGAAATATTTTTCTTTATTGTGACACATTGCCTTCTTGTCTGTATTAGTGAGGATTCTGTCAGTTGAACATTACAGAAACTCTTTTCAAGATTCCTCAAGCTTAAATGATAGTTATTGGCATTTTAGCTGAGAAACATCTACGTTAAATGAAAGAAACCATTGGGGAAACCAGAGTGGCAAAGCCTGAAAGAGTATTCCATTGCCATCAGTATTCTATCTCCAGCACTTTATTATCTCTTTCTTTATGCTTACGGATTCTCTCCATGGAGCAAGAAACAGACACTTTAAACCTTAGGCATACACACTTTGCAATTGTAATCCAGAATGAAGTGATACCCCTCTCCTATCTATAATTTGCAAAGTTCTGGGAAAGAACTCCCATCGGCCTAGCTTGTGACTAAGGTTGCATGTGACATGACTGACTGCCCATGATCTCCACTCTTTAGGAGAGAATTCCTAAAAGAAAGGGTTTGGTGACACCATAAAAAAAGAAGTGGGGAAGCAAGCCTGGAGAAAAGGCCTATTGCAAGACTGGAGAAAAAGCCAGTAGTGGCAAGAGTCCTGACATTGTTACCATAAGCATGGCTATTTCCAATAGAAAGGCCCTCCCAATCCCGTACCACAAAGGAGAAACATGTCACTCAGTGAGAAGCTGATTTATTGTGAGTACATAAACAAGGAACTGGGGGGATCTTCCCGAACCAGTTCAGAGTGAGAATGGGAACTAGGATTTTTATAGGCAAAGGAGAGGGATGGGGAGAAGGAAAACAAACATGACATCAGATTTTCCAAGGGTCTTGTGAGGACGTACGTGCAATTTGTCAGTCTTGTGTTGTCTCAAGCATGTTTAACTTGTCCTTGGTTTCAGTGGCTAATAGACGACAGTTTAGATATTATGCAAGTACAAGGTCTCCATGGCTCCTTTCTCAGCCAGCCACTCAAAGATAATAAGATTTTTGTCTCTGAGAAAAGTTACAGATTTACACCATTCTGTCTGGTTTTCCTTTGAGACATTATCATATTCTGTGTGCGTCCCAACCCGTGGGACGTGAACGAGGGCTCGGAGACTCGCTAAGGAGGAATGGTGGGACAAGAGACACGAAGAATGACAGTGAAATGGTGTGCGTTGAGGTCAGGCTGCAAAATTTTATTGAAAAGGCAGGGTATATATACTTTCAGGGGAGAGGGGGTGGCTACTAAGGACGGGTGGCGGTCTATGATTGGTGGTCACTGTTGCTAGGGAGGGGTTAGGGCTTTCGGCGCGAGTTGCTAAGGGCTTTTGGCGCGAGTTGCTAAGGGCTTTTGGCGCGAGTTGCTAAGGCTTCCTGGAAGAAGGCTAGATGTAGCTTAGGGTGTTGTTGTTTCAGCCCTGGCAGCCATGTTCCAAGTTGCCGGCATTGCTGAGGGTGATTATGCTGCCTTGATCGTCCCCAACAATATTCCTGTAAGCAAAATTGAAAAGGTCTGGTTAATATCCCTCAGGGAACTAAGTACAAAGAGTAAACTTCTAAAATTAGATTAATAGAAAACCAGCTCGATTAGTTTTAGAATTTCCAGAGCTGCTTATGTGAAGAAATTTTAATAAGCACATTTTCCAGATATCAACAGCTCTGTTTATTACCCTATCTAAATGAATTGACCCTTAAACATACTATTTCTTTTTTAATGCCCTTAGGTGACAAAATAAAAGTTTGTATTTTATATCAATTCCCTAAATATTTCCAGAATGTTACTAGTCCATGGATTGCAGCTTCCTGGGATTCTCTGCTTTGGGTGGATCCCCAGCCCCCTCAGTGTTTTTAGGTTGCTTCCAGATGCAAATGATCCCTATGGTTTATTTTGTCTAAGAGCATCTATAACCATTCTGGCTGCCTGACCAACACTTTTAGGTGTCACTGTTGTGTTCTTTGCAGTATCTGACCAGAAATTTACTCTCTCTGAAGTCCATGAAGAAGTGTGAATCTGGTGATTGTGGGTGTGTATCTTGAGTAGAAGTGTTCACTGGGAAAATATAAGAGTGGCCCTCGAGGGACTGTTCTCCTAACAACACAAATAGAACCTCTCTCCATTTACGTTTAAAATTGCCCCCTCTGTTCCTATCTATGTGACTCAGGTCCATTTACTTTGAAATCAAAGGCAATGAGTTCCATTAGGAAACACTTTAAATCTTTTATTTCCACAAATATCAGTAAATGTAGCATTTGACTAGAGGACAGATCCAATCATGTGCAGCTCATTAAATAAAATTCTTTTACAACAATCTCAGATTTAACCATAGAAAGTCAACAAAACAAACTCATTAGAATAAAGCGATATTTAACCCTATGTATCTGGTACAAATTAATTAGTAATAATCAAAGTGTAGCTTTTCCCTAAGACTTTGGAGATACCTGTGTGTTATTTTTGCTTTGATACTATTAAATATTACAAACATTTGCAAAGTTTAAAAATTAACATACCCACTCAAAACCTGGTTATTACTCTTTGCTATGGTGAGTTTTCTCTACTATCTAGATCACTATTGTCATGTCATTTTCACAGTATTACTTATTGGTTACCAAAGAGTCACTGCATTATCAGCCTTGGAGTGTATAACCCAGAGAACAAGCTAAACAATTTATTTATTTTGATAAAGCACACTAAATCAAACCAAAAGTTTTTCATCTAAAAAAAAAAAAACAACAACCAAAAAACTAGGGATTTCGGAAGAAAGCACCATTTTGACATAGTACACATCTGTGTAGTTTTCTTAGTCCCCTCCTTTCTTTTGTGTTAATAGACATAAATAACAAAGCAGTCAAAATAATCAGACCTTTCTCTGTAGCAATAGGACCCACCCATCAATTATGGAAATTTGTTCCCTTGTAAATGCCCTTTGTATTTACTTGGTCTATTACAATAGAGAATGATTTAAAGGGTAATGTGCATCCATTTACAGTAATCTGCAATATGTGCAAACTGTTAGATTAGAAAGATGCATTCCAAAACAAGGTGGTGGAAGAACTATGGGATATGGATTGACTAAAAAATAAGAAAGTCAATATTTTGTCCAACATATCTAGGTATTCAGTTACAAAGAGTGTTTAGTTTGAATTAAATGGTAGCAGTTTTCATTTATTCATTTTATCCTGTACTCTTTCAATCTCTTTCTCTCCTACTAGTTCTCTCCCTCTTAATAGTTGTGTGTTTACTTTAAGATAAATGAGTCAATGGAATGCCAAATCTCTATATAATATTAAGGTATGAAGCCTTAATATTATAATAAAAACCACTGGTATTGCCTTGGTTAATCTGAATTTACTGAACTGATGTGGGAAAAATAAAGGAGACTACCAAGTTCATAAAAAACTTTCAGAACTGGCTGCTAATATTACATTTTCCAGCTTTTTCTCAAAGGGCCTCCTGTAAAGCTTATCTAGTCTTTTAACTCATTACTCCAACTTCTCTGATTGTAACTTCTTCAAAACTTTACCATGAGTCTCTCCATCAATTCCAAGCTTATGAACAGAGGCTATTATGCTTCAAAATCTATCCCACTTCACAAACAGGCACATTCACCAGGTTTCACTCATTCAATTTAGAGAGAAATGCCTAGTGCCCACTCCATAATTGCTACATCAAGTGAGTATTGTCAAAGCAAAAACTGAACCAGACAAAGTTAAATAGGTGAGGATGACTTTATTCCCCTATGGCAGGGGAAAGAGTAGAACTCAACTCCATGGGAACAAAGGACAGCCAGCTTTTTAAGGGCGAGGACTAGGTTGGAGTGATATGCTGAGGTTACACTTGGGACCACATGGTTCAGACTGTTTTCCTTTGCTCTAAGGGGGAGAAAAGGAAATACCTCATTAGAAATCTCGAAGGCACCTGGGTAGTGTAAGGCTCTGGGTGGGAGGAAGTTCAACGGCCTTTAGTCACTAGTCAGGGAGAAGTCTATCTGAAGTCTAGTTAAGCTAAAGGGAAGTTAAGGCAGACGTGGTCAATATACACATCTAAGCACATGTGTGCTTACCAAGAAAAATTAATTATTGATGACAATACTATCTGAACCCTATTGAAAACTGCTGGGATGGATAGATAGATAGATAGATAGATAGATAGATAGATAGATAGATAGATGGATGATGGATAGATGGAAAGAAAGAAAGAGAGACTTGTTCTTCCAATACTATTCAGTTGAAACTGCTTTGTAATTCAAATAAGAGGGTATGAACAATAGTGTAGAAGATATTGGTGAGAGGAAAATTAAATTCAGTGTATTTAAAAATAAATTCTCTCTACTATCTCAAACTCTAATTTTAGGACTCATATAACACTATACACAATATTATACTAATAAAGAAAAGCAATACTTTAAGAAGTTATATTAAACTATTTCTCATATGTAATCAATCAATGGAAAAAGTTATTCCTTAGCTTGCTCTCTAAAATTTAAAACCAGTTACTCCAGTATCTCAGGTAATCTATATATGATTTCAGAGCGATATTTATGTATAAGGAATAACTAGCTTCCTTAAGGTCAAGGAGACCATAGCATTTACTTCCTGGTAAAATGCAACTGCCTTATTTTTCTTTAACATATTCGTTTAATTTTGCTGCTTCTATGCCAAGCATGAGTTGTTTAAAGCTTTTTTTTTTTTTTTTTTACAAACCAATTTCTGTAGCAGCGAAAAGACTTTCAATAAAATATAAATATGTTGCTTTTTTACAGAAATAAACTGCTTTGCTGTCAAATCCTGCAGTTATGTAAAAATATACACACACACACACATCATATGAAAACAAACATCAGCACTTTATTAAACAAAAAAGTACTTTGTTTTGAAGTTGCTGTCAATTCCTTCAGAGAAATGAGAATAGGACACGGAATCCCCAGAGCATTGATTACCCAAGCTTCATCCCAGATTTTTGTGTAGTGCTTGCAGGAAGCATTTACGGAGAGTATACAACTGATTGTTAATTCTAGCATTTTAAAGCCCTAAATCAAATTGAAAGCAGTTTTTACATTGAAGAGACCAAGAGATCACAGTCCATAAGAAATGCTGGACAGAAATCTCCATTTCCCATTTATTCTGGACATGCTAACAGTTAAGGGAAGGAAGGAAGGAAGGAAGGCAGGAGGCATAGGACATGAAAGTCTTTTTTATAATCCCTAGCTCTGTACTCTATAAAAATACCAGTTACTTAATGATTTGTTTTTATTTTTAAAAAATTATTTTTTATAAATAGCCCTGTATATACACACTGTACAAAATTCAAAAAGGGTAACCATAAGTATTTGTTCCTCTCCTGTCTCTCAAACTTTTAGTTCCTTACATCAAAACACACTACTACTAGTGTTTTCTCATGTCTACTCTTGAGTGTATGTGTATAAATAATGTGTGTGCCTGTCTACATATATGTGTATACATAAATACACACACAGATAAACAAACATATTTGTCAGTGTACATCATTCATCTTTTTCCAATTATTAGCATACAATGCATACTCTTCAGCAACTTGCTTCATTCACTTAAAATATAATTTGGAGATTTTTCTAGATCAGTACATATAAGGGGACTTCCTTTATTCATTGTATTCCTTTATGTAGATGTTCCATAGAGTATTCTAACTAAGGACATTTTTGTCCCTTCCAAACTTCTGCTATTCCAAAAAATAAAAACAAAAGCTAAAGCTGCCATCGATTTACTTGCATATATATAATTGCATTCATGCACAATATACCAGTAGGATAGATTTGTGGAACTGAATTTACAGGGCCAATATAAAGATATTTATCTATTTATGTTCTATCAATTTATATCTCCACCAACAATATATAAGGATGTCCCACACCCTCAGCCGCATAATACGTTATCAACTTCTTTGATCTTAATAAAATCTGCTTAATAAAAAATATCTCATAGATTTCTTTATTATGAATAACTTGAAGCATTTTTCATATGTTTCAGGTAAATATATGAATAATAAAATTAAGATGATAACTTTTGAAACATAAGTGATAAAATATCAGCAAAGTAGAATGATCTCACTTGTTGCATGGGGAGATATTCTTGCAGTGGTATTCTCCACGGTGGAGCCATGCCACGATCTGGAAGTTAGGATTGCCCCTACCCCACCATCTGCTCCTGACTTGTGTCTCTGAATCTCAGGTACTCTGAGGTGCTATGTTCAGAAGTCTTCCCATTCTGGAGGTTCCAAGCAGATTGGTGAAAGATGAGAACCAGGATCCACTTCTGCTATTGAAAACTAGAATGGACAGCTTTCTTAAGGATACTGACAAAAGGTTTGCTTTTGTTTAATGAAGTTTTATTTCTAGTACATCAGAAATGATAATAACAATATTGAGCATTTTTTTCACCACTTAACTATATGTGAGGCATAATGGTGGTGCAAACACTTCAGATCCTCTTGTTTGAATTTGCCAGCTGAAAGATGGTACTTTCATGGTACTATCACAAAGTGGTGAAATGGGAAACCAAATCTAAATTGCCCCTGTATAGTAATTAGCCTACACTCAGAGCAGAAATTGAAAATAACTAGCCACCAAAAAGTCACAGGCCACACATTCAGAACAGACATTGTTCCCAGCACTGAAGCAGTCTAGGGATATCCCTGCTGGGCCACCCCTCTAAGTCTGGGGAGGCCTAGGACTTTTAAGGGGACATTGGCACCCAGGATGGAGCCTCAGCTGATGGGCTGGAAAGCAGCCTTTTACAAATCAGTGCAAACATATCTCAGTAGTTATTAAAATTGGAATTGTTTGTACTAGTTGTAAACAAGCCCGGCTTCTGTTATACTTTTCATTGGCTTGTTTTGAACCTGAAAAGTACTCTAGCTCTCCGATCAAAGTTGGAATCTCTTACTTTTTTTCTAACTTCTCTTAAGTCCTTGAGAAATTGAATCCAGAATATGAAACCATCTAAGGGAATGCTAATAAATGCTTTAGGAAGGAATAACAATACATATGAGTGAAGAACTTCACATATGTACTGCTCTAAAGAAACAAATCATTAAATATGGTTTCATGTTTAAGTGTTTTCCCAACATGTGAAGGTACCATTTTTGGTCATCTAGTATTCCGCCTTTCATTAATCACCCTCACTAGCACCAGACAGAATTTTTTAAAAATCTGAAACGATTAAAGCAACTAAACAAATGATAAGCAAAATTATATATGGCAAAATAATATTTGCATATAGAAATTATTTTAAATGATCCATGTATTTCAAATTCATAATTACCACAAGGAAATTGTGATCAATTGATTAATAGTTAAAGGACAGCATGTGGTTGATAAAAGAAAAATGAGAAGAGAAATGAACTTCACCCTCCTCACTGAAGCTGAGGTTCATGCCTGTACTTTCTCCCCATTGTTTAGTGTCAGGTACTCTACAGCTGAATTGAGCCCTGGTTGATCACTGTGTAAGAGAATTGGTGGATATCATGTGATGGTTTCTAATTCATCTAAGTCTTTAAAACCAAATTAAAAAGTTACATAAGACTTAATTATTGTGATTTTTAAATATTTCCAGTGAAATCCAGACATAGTCTTCAATGTTAAGAAGAAAAAAAAAAAATGCTGGAAAATGCTCTCAAATTTTTACTTCATTGCCCACTACCTTTAGCGTAAAACAAAACTCTTTGTTTTCATCAAATGACTTTTTTTAAATATTTAAAAGATAAATAAATGAATGTTTCAAAGGTTAGGACTTCTTAGAGCATTCATTTCTGAAATCTTAAAATTGTGCTGAATATTTTCAACTCACAGGAGAAAATTCCTTGAAGTACATGTCCCTGTACTTCAGGTATGTATATAAGTGTTTCTTCGACATTAGATGGCATATTCGGTCCTCATTCATCCTTTCTGCTACTTTTCCTCACATATGCCATTGAAATAATTTTTCCATTATAGACACTGAATTTGCCAAATGGTATTTTTCATTTATTGTAATTTCTCATTTTAATAGTCAGTATTATAATACTAAGGACATTTATTGATTGCTCACTGTAAGAAAAACTTCTGTAAAGTGAGTCAAATTCAGCATAACTTTAACAACTAACTTGGATGATAGTATCACATGATGGCTCTATAGCAGCATTTCCTTGAATGCATCATCCACACCATCCTGACATCTGGGGCAAGTAAAGTTTGTTATGTCCATCAGGAGTCTTTCCACTCACCAAATCAGTGTCATCCTTATCTTTTCCTCCAATCCAAGTGGGCAGAATCTCTTTAAATTTATTAGAGGGGAGCTGAGCACCCTGAACTAATGATTCAGCAGACACAGTCAACCTGCATTCAGTCTTCCTTTTACACTGTAATGACTCAAGTCCCTACAGATCCTTCCAGACTCTTCCTATTTTATTCCCATCTCCTCCAACTTTACTTCTCTGTTTTCTCTTCTTAGTTTATGAGCCTCAAGTCTTCATATTTGGTATTTGATGCAATATTTTTCACTTGATTTAATGCCAGCTGCCACCACAGGGCTATTTATAAGCTGTTTTTCCCTTATTGTGTTTACAGCCCTTGCAAACTGTAGCTGTAGTTCATAACCTTAACAGATATCCAAACTAAAATGCTAGTGCCAAATTCAGCAATTTACTACCAAACTACCTTTCCTTCCTGATTTTGCTGTATATTTAGTGGGCAGAAGAAAAGAAGAAAAGGAAAGAAATGAGAAGGCGATGAGGAAAGAGAAAAGGCTGAGACAAGATACTAGTGACACCAAAATTGAAGAGAAAAGAGAGGGAAAGAAGGTTTCATGAAATAACTTTGGACTAGATAAATAGTAGGAGAATTACTGGTGTCATGGAAGCCAGAGGAGAGAGTTACTTAATTTCTGGTTTTATCTACACAAATGGTGTCAGTAAAGTGTTTACAGGAAAAGAAAAATTCCAATTTAAATCAGACCACCCAAAAAGATCCATCTACAAAGAAATAAAATCTTTATGTGACTAGAACTGTTTTTCACTCGTATTATAAATTGCTAAATTGGATTACAATAAAAGAGTCCGTTTGCCTATTTTGACTTATTGGCAGGACTAGCAGTTAAAGAGAAATAGCAGTCAAATACTGGACTATCTTAAAAAAATGCTATATAGTTATTGTAGAGCATTGTTGTACAGGTCATGCTTCCAGAACTAATCCAAAACAATAGAACAATTTTTGCTCATGGTCACCATCTTTTATCACCTGATGCCTCAAGAATCTCCACATTACTGCCGTTTTAAAAAAGTAAAATTGATGAGGCATTTGTTTCCCTGTCCAACTTTCCTCTTACTGCCATCATGAAAATAGAAGCCTTCCTGAATAGGGTATTCAATTAAGGAACAGTGGAAGTGGAAGATTGGTTGAGCTTTTGTGTATTTGTTTGTACATATGGTACTGGTAAGATTCCTGAAGATGAACAGTTTTGATAAAATCAATCACAAAATGACTATAAAGAAAAAAGTGAGATCTAAGTGAAGCACTGCAAAACAACTAGAAATAGCCTTTTTTGTGTGTGTGCTGTTCGTGTACAGCTGTGTAGTGTCAGGGACAACCTGAGGTCCCAGCTGTCTTTATTCATTTAATGAATTGTGATAATTAATAGCTACTTCTCATGCATTTCAGCCTTTTCAACATTTAATAACAGCCCATTCCAATTAAAAATATAAAAAAACATGATCAGAGTGGAGTGTGTGTGGGTGTCACAATGCAAATAGTAGATTAGAAACCTGCTTACGTAGTGCCATTCGATTTCATTCCAGCAGAGCACCTTTATTAAAAATTCGCTTTAGAAAATGGAATGGGAAACATTTCTGTGTAATTTTAAGTAAGGTCTGCCTGGCATCATAGCCAACTGGCCCTTTTGTAGTTTTCCTCCTGTTCATTTGTTCACATATAATTATATTTCTTTGCAAAACTGCAATGTCAGTCCTTATTAATCTCTAATTTCTAATCATAAGCATAAGGGGTTTGGAAACTGCATCTCACATTTTATGGCTTTGGAGGGAAAATTGACATGCTTATGATCGGGTGAATTCCTGACTATCCTCCTCATTTTACCCCCAAGCGACAGTGAGAATAAAATGGACTTTGCAGGAAGTTAAAGTTGAGTTCCAGCTCTTAACACAATTATGGCTAGATTTATTGGTGGGTGTGACAGTTCTTGGTTGTACAACTCCAGAGAAAAAGAAGATAAATGAGGCAAGAGCACCTGTGAGACATAGAGGCAAGACTAGCCAAGAATTAAAAGCTTCTTCTCAGAGTCACAGAAACCTGTGAAGAATCTGGGAAGAGCTAAGTATTTCAGAGGTCAGAGAAGACTGCTGCAGGATGAGAAATAAAAACAAATGTGCTATTTTAAGTTTGTTCCTTTATTTGAAATGAAATACTTATAGTTGAGCTTTAGGAAAAGCCATTCAGGATTATAGTTTGCAAGTCTTGGCACTTGCTATTGTACAATTACATTTAGTTACCTCTCCAATATTCATGGTAGAGCAAAAATTCTTGTTGGTGATTCATTAATAAATTCTTTTGCATATACATTTATTGTGGTCACTGGTTTTCACTGCTACAGATGTAAATTTTTTTACAGGCTTTAAGGGGAGATACCTTTTCTACAAGAATACTCTATACTTTTTCTAAGAGAATAATCTATTTAAGAAAATTTCTGTGAAAAAGGAAAGAAAACAATGCAACAGATGCTGAATTTTGAGAATAGCTTGTTGGCAATTATTAATTGAAACAATAAATATCCTAAATCTCCAACAATAGGAAAATAGCTGAGTAAATCATAGCATATCCATTTGAAGAAATTCTGTGCAGCCATTTAGACTTATACTTATCAATTGGACACATTGGCATGGAAAAATACTCCTAACATGTTATGGGTTCAGGTTAAGTGGAAATAAGCAGAATACTAGTGTACATATTATAAAACAAAATTAAATGCATATAGAAAAAAATATGCCAAAATACTAACAGTGGTTCTTGTGGAATTGTGGCTTTATAATGCATATTACTTTTTGTGAATTAATAACAAATTAGCATAATCCTAAATATTGTTTTGCTGATAAAAAGAATATTTGTGATTGATACTAATTGATACTTAGATTCAATAAATGTTACATAGAAAACATAAGGGATTCCTATATGCCCCGCACCCTACCCTTCCTGCATTTTCCCACATTAACAACATCCTTCATTAGTGTGGTACATTTGTTACAATCAAGGAACACATTTTGGAGCATTGCCTCTAAGCATGGATTAGAGTTTACATTGAAGTTTACACTCTTTCCTGCACAATTTTGAAGGTTACGGCAAGATATATAATGCCCTGTACCTGTCATTGCTATGTCATTCAGGACGATTCCCAAGTCCTGAAAACGCCCCCACATTACACCTGTTGTTCCCTTTCCCTGCCCTCAGAACCTCCGGTGGCCACTACCTCCACATCAATGATATAAGTTCTTCCATTGCTAGAATCACAATAAGTCTATAGGAGAATACCAGTAAGTCTACTTTAGTTCATTGTTCCTTCCCCAATCATGAGGATTCTGGGATGGTGATGCCCATTCCACTTCTAAATGAGAGAGGGCTTTGATCCCATAGAGCAGATAGAGGGACAATCTTGCTTGCAGTTGCAGACTCTCTCTGTTCCTTGGGATTGTTGTTGTCCATCATCACCTTCTTGTTAGTTGTCCTGGGTGAGTCCAATGAACTGTAGAATAGGTGTTGCAACTCTCTTGAAATTCAGAGGCCAGCTGGCACATGGACAGCCCAAAGATGTAAGTTTCCTGAATGTACGCCTATCAACTCTAGTACTAATTGTAGGTTCAAATAGAATGGGCAGAAGAGCCAAGTGTAGGGAAACCACAACTGAGTACAACTCTATCACACTGGGGAACATAAATTCTAAAGTTGGGCCTGCTGGCAGGGCACCAAACACCTGAGCTGTCCCCTGCCTATAGTGTCTGGATGTCTCCAGAGCCCTCAGGAGCCTCACTATTTCAGGTAGTATTTACTTTGACAGCCAATGAGATCCTGCTGAGATGTGCATAAGCATAACTCCTGGGATGACCTCTGACTCACTTTGAAGTCTCTTAACCATATGAACTCATTTGTCTTTACTTTTCCCCCCCTTTTGGTCAAGTTCTTTTACCAGTTGCATTGCTAGTTGGTACTTGGTAGTAATCCCTCTGTGTCAGGATCGTTCATCCCCTGGTGTCATGTCCCATGCTGGGGGGAAGGTAATGCATTTATATGCTGAGTTTAGTTTAGAAAGAGGTCACATTTGAACAAAAAAGAGGGCCTCAGGAGGTAACTCTTAGGCACCCTATACTACTAGGCTAAATTTCAATTTCAAAAGTAAAGGTTCATAAGTACAGTCAGCAATATCAATGACCCATCAATGGACCATCCTCCTTCATTAGTCACTGACCCTGTACTCAAGGGATTCTTGCTGTTCCATTAGAGAATGTGGCAGAGCTCCCCAGGATGGGAATTTGATATTCTTTCGGTATTGTGTGAATCTCCACCCACTGTGACAATGCTCCGTAGACATCTGAACATATTTATATGCCTTATATATATGTCCCAGGTGAACCTCCTCCCATGTATACCCCATCACTGATACCCTGCACCAATGATTCTCCCCTGTAAAATATTTAACTCTTCTGTGATCCAAAACTTCTTCAAAAATTAAGCCAACAAAACAACCAAGTACAATTAGTAAGAAAATGAAATAATAATAATAATTTTTAAAGTAAGAAATACAATACTAAAAATTTAAAAAATAAAAATAAAACATTTGAAATAATAAAAAATAATGAAAAAATATTTTTAAAAAATTTTTTGACATTGTCTTTCATTGCTGTAAGATCTCTTGTCTTATATGTACAGTGAAATTTTTTTCTTTTTATTCCCCAAGTGTCTCATTTTTTTTCATTTTGTCTTCAAAGAAGTTTTAGGTTATACAAAAATCACATACAGAATATAGGGGATTACCATATACCCACCATCCTCCCCCTTTTCCCCTTTCCCATATTAATAAAGTTTTTACATGTGGATGATACATTTGCTACAATTGATGTACAAATATTGAAACACTGTGACTAACCATGGTCAATGATTTACATTATGGTTTACATTTTGGACCATATACTTTTATAAATTTTGATGAAATTTATCATGGCCAGTATCCATCACTGCAAGATCATGTAGTACAATTCCATCCCCCCCCCCCAAAGTGTCCCATATTCCATCTATTTTATTTCTCCCTCTCCCTCCCCTCAGGACCCATGGCAATGACCATACCTCACTCCTTGAAGAACAAGATTCATAGTTACTTGCAACAACATTGAGGGCTTGACATACTGGCCGGTTCTCCCTATTAGGCACTGCCTATGATCTCGAGAGACTCCCTCCCTTCTATTTGAGAGCATAGCAGGAATCTGCAAGATGGGAGTCCAACACCTTCCCGCTCATTATGTGGGTCTCCACCCACTGATAAAACCCATTATGGCAAGATGAGCACACATACTCCCTAGAGGCCTGCCCCAGGTGAACGCTGACCTGTATGTCTCCCATACCCAACACCCTAAACCAGTAGCTCTCCCCTGCCATATTTGCCAAAAGAACATTCCCAATGCTATAGTTTCAACCACATACCCACAAATCCCCTAAGTTCACCTGCTCCCTCCCCCAGGTCTCCCCCCATTTCCATGGACAGACCAACCCACGTTCTTGATCCTATCCCCCTCATAAACAAGCACCATCCAACCCAATAGCATCACTGCACCACTGCAAAGTAAAAAAGTTGAGGGAGAAGATCTAGTCGACCAAAATGGCAGTGTAAGGTGCTCTAGGATGCTATTCCCACACAAAATCTTTCAACAACTAGCAAAAATTGGTAGTGAGCTTCCATAGAACTCTGGTAAACAGTTAAAGCATTGCAATAACTGAGTGAGTGTTGAATCAAGAAAATTCAACTTTTAAATGGTAAGAGAAAGTTCTTGTACACTTGCTGGCCTCTCCTCCTGCCTATCTTCAGCATGGTGTAAAGCCAGCTTGTGCTCCCATTGTATTAAAGTCCCTGTTCTGCAGGGAGCAGAGTAACCCCTATGCACATATACTGGGGTGCCTTAATGTTGGTAAAAATCTATCAGGTGCCAGCCTAAAATACTAAATTAGGAAACTAGTCTCTGCTTCATACTTTCAGAATTTGCCTTGTAGGAAGAAGCAGCTTACTGAGAGCTAAAGCAGTGTGAAAAACAATTAAACCAAAGTGGCCTGTGACAAAGGATTACCTGCTATAAGTAATACAATAGAGCACACAGGAGAGGGAGAAAGTTTATTTTATGGGGAGTAGAGGGGGCTTTTGAATCCTATAAATGAGGGCATTCTTAAGACCTCCAGCAAGCACACATCCAAGACAGGATGCAGGATCAGAAAAGAAGGAGAAGGCCATGTACTTCACATACACTTTGGGCTGATCTTCTTGAGGGTTAAACTATGAGGGAGTTTTTGATGCTGGAGCCATGGGAAGTAAACACACAGAAGAAGAACACAGAGGAATAGAGACAGATCCATAGACACGGCAGAGGACCTGGGAAGAGAGAGAGCCTGATAGTCTATAGCTGACCTTGTGGAGAGAAATGAACAGCTGAGCCCAAAGAGAAACCAGTCTTGGAAGACAGATGAGACTTATCCCAACCTACAGCTGATATTGAAAGAAGCTGGGACCATTGAGCCTTAAGAGGAAGAGGAAGAGGAAGGCTGTCCCCTTGCCGATATCGGCAGCCATCTTCTTCCAACATGT
Source organism: Tolypeutes matacus (assembly GCA_026826555.1). Lineage (NCBI taxonomy): Eukaryota > Metazoa > Chordata > Mammalia > Cingulata > Chlamyphoridae > Tolypeutes > Tolypeutes matacus. Next base: position 53,167,240 of record JAKSZT010053770.1, on the reverse strand, counting down.
GGCAACAGATTTTGGTGAGGGAAATTACACTTTATGGCCTTGTAACTGTAAGCTTCTACCCCAAATAAATATCTTTTATAAAAGCCAACAGAGTTCTGGTACTTTGCATCAGCACCCCTTTTGACTGACTAATACAAAGGGGTATACTAATAATAAGAAAGACCAAACATGAATATTTATGCACCTAACCAGGGAGCCCCATATTACTTGAGGAAAATACTGGCAAAAATAAGGGGAGAAAAATAGCATCTACAATCATAATGGGGATTTTGTGCCTTGCCTATAGTGTCCAGATATCTTTAGAGCCCTCAGGAGCACTCCTGTTTGAAGCTTTGTTTACTGTGGCAGTCAGTGAAAGTCACCTGAGATATACATGAGCATAACCTCTGGAATGACCTCCCAACTCACTTGTAAATCCTTTTGCCAGAAAAACTGTTTTGATTTTAATGTTTTCCCCTTTTGGTCAAGGTTTTTTTCCAAATGCATTGTTGGTTGGTGCTCGGTTGATTAATATCCCTCAGTGCCAATGAGTTTCATCAAGGAGGTGTTCAGTATGTAACTCTTAAGCAATAGCTATTATTTGGCTAAGTTTCAATTTTACAATAATAAGGCTCATACATACAAGCATTAATATTAATGGTGTGGAATACTGGTTTGTTTTATTTTATTAAGCACTGCCTATGTACTCTAGAGATTCTTGCCACTCTATTAGAGTAACAAGCCTCCCCAGTATGGGAATTTAATATTTTCTTCATTATTGTGTGGGTCTCCACCCACTAAGGTAACATCCTATGATCACATGAACACATTCATATTCTCTAGAGGCACGACCCAGGTACACCCACACATCCCCCCACCACCGACACCCTGCACCAGTGACTGTACCCTGCCATAGTTGTCAAAAGAACACTCCCACAATTGTATTTTCTATCACAGTCCTCAACCTCACCAGAATTCACCTGTTCTTTCTTCCAGCCCGACTCCCAGTTCTATGGATAGCCCAACCCAGCCCCCCCACCCCACTCACAATCACAATCCAGCATTGTTGACCCTACTCACATTGCTGCACCACCTCCACCCCCACCTCCTCCATCCATATTATCATAAATTCTGTCCAGATTGAATATCAGCTCACCACTTTCTGCTCCCTTTCTATCCCCTGGTAACCTATCTTCCAGACTCTAACTCTGTGAGTCTGTTCAATATCCTTAGTTCATATAAATGAAATCATGCAATATTTGTCTTTGAGATTCATCCATGTTGAATTGATTTTCTTATGTATCAATACTTTGTTCTTTCTTTCAGCTGAGTAATATTCCATTTTATGTATATACATCATTTCGTTTATCCATTCACTCATTAATGGACACTTGGTTTACTTCCAAATTTTGGCAATTGTGAATAATGCCATGATGAACATTGGTGTGCATATATCTATTTGTGTCCTTGGTTTCAATTCTTCTGGGTATATTCCTAATAGTAGGATTGCCAGATCTTATGGCAATTCTATACTTAGCTTCCTGAGGAATCACCATATCATCCTCCACAGTGGCTGGACCATTCTACTTTCCCACCAGCAATAGATGAGTGTTCCTACTCCTCCACATTCTTTCCAACGCTTCTAGGTTTTTTTTAGTTTTTTAAAATGGTATCCAGTCTAATAGGTATAAGATGATATCTTATTGTAGTTTTGATTTGCATTTCCCTAATAGCTAGTGATGTTAAGAACATTTTCATGTGCTTGTTAGTCATTTGTATTTACTCTTTGGAAAAGTGTCTATTCAAATCTCTTGCCCATTTTTTAAATGTTTTTTTTTTTCAAGCTGTAAGATTTCTTTGTATATGCTGGATATCATTACCTTATCAGATAAGTGGTTACCAAATATTTTCTCCGATTGAGTAGGCTGCCTTTTCACTTTTTTCACAAACTCCTTTGAAGTACACAAGTTTTTAATTATGAGGAGATATCATTTATCTATTTTTTCTTCATTGCTTTGCTTTGAGTGTAAAATTTTTGACACCATTACCTATTACAAGATCTTATAGATGGGATCTTGTAGATTATCTTCTAGGAACTTTATGTTCCTGGCTCTTATATTTAGGTCTTTGACCCATATTGAGCTAATTTTTTATACAAGGACTGAGATGATGATCTTCTTCCATACATTTGGATATGGATAACCAGTTCTCCAAACACCATTTGTTGAAGAAACTCTTTTGTCCCAGTTGAGTGGGCTTAGTGGCCTTGTTGAATATAAGTTGGCTAAATATGTATAAGTCTATAGCTGAACTCTCAATTCAGTTCCATTAGTCAACATGCCTATCCTTGTGCCAATATCATGTGGTTTTGACCACTGTAGCTTTTAGTATTCTTTAAAGTCAGGTAGTTTGATTCCTCCAATTTCATATATTTTTTTTCAATATGTCTTTGGCTATTTGGGCCCCATACCCTTCCAAATAATTTTGATATTTAGCTTTTCCAATTCAGTAAAAAATTCTGTTGTAATTTTTATTGGGATTGCATTAAATCTGTAAATCAATTTGTGTAAGACAGACATCTTAATGATATTTAGCCTTCCAATCCATGAACATGGAATATTCTTCAATTTATTTAAGCCTTCTTTGATTTCCTTTAGCAATGTTGTACAGTTTTCAGTGTACAAGTTCTTATATTGTTAGCTAAGTTTATTCCAAGATATTTGATTATTTTAGTTGCTATTGTAAATAGAGTTTTTTCTTGATTTCCTCCTCAAATTGCTCATTATTAGTGTACAGAAATGCTACTGATTTTTGCATGTTGATTTTATATCCTGCCACTTTACTGAACTTATTTATCAACTCTAAAAGTGTTGTTTTTTTGGGACTTTCTACATATAGGATATGTCATCTGCAAATTGCAAAAGTTTTACTTCCTCCTTTCCAATTTGGATGCCTTTTATTTCTTTTTCTTGCCTAAGCACTTGAGCAAATACTTCTAATACAATGTTTAAAAGAGTGGTGATAGTGGGCATCATTTTACTATTCCAGATCTTAGAGGGAAAGCCTTTAGTCTTTCACCGTTGATTGTGATATTGCCTGTGGGTTTTTTAATATATGCCCTTTATCATACTGAGGAAACTTCCTTCTAATCTTGTGAGGAATTTTGTTGAATACCTTTTCTTCATTGATAAGATCATTTGATTTTTTTTTTACTTTGATCTGTTAATGTGGTGTATTACATTGATTGATTTTCTTATGTTGAACCAATCTTGCATACCTTGGATATAACCCATTTGATCATGTTGTATAATTTTGATCGATGTGATGTTGAATTCAAATAGCATGTATTTTGTTGAGGATTTTTGCATCTAAGTTCATTAGAGAGATTGGTCTGTAGTTTTCTTGTGTTGTCCTTATGTGGTTTCGGTGTGAGGATGATTTTAGCATCATAGAATAAATTGGAATGTTCTCTCCTCTTCAATTTTTTGGAAGAGTTTGAGTAAGATTGGTGTACATTCTTTCCAGAATAATTGGTAGAATTCATCTGTGAAGCCATCTGTTCCTCAGCTTTTCTTGTTTAAGAGGTTTTAGATGACTAATTCAGTCTCACTACTTGTGATTCATCTATTGAATTCTCCTATTTTCTTCACTTGTCAATCTAAGTTGCTCATTTATTTCTAGAAATTTGTCCATTTCATCTAAATTGTCCATCTTGTTGGCATACAATTTTTCAAATTATCCTCTTATTATACTCTTTATTTCTGTGAGGCCAGTGGTATCACCTGTCTCATTTCTGATTTTATTATTTGCATCTTCTCTTTTTTCTTTGTTATTATAGCTAAATGTTTATAAATTTTATTAATATTCTCAAAGAAACAGCTTTTGGTTTTGTTAATTCTAATTTTTTTTAAATTCTTAATTTCATTTAATTCTGATATCCTTCCTTCTGCTTGCTTTAGGATTAGTTTGCTCTTCTTTTCTAGTTCCTTCACATGTGCAATTAGGTTTTTCATTTAGCTCTTTCTTCTTTTTTTAGTGTAGGCATTTAGGGCTATAAGTTTCCCTCTCATCACTGACTTAGCTGCATCCCATAAATATTTATATGTTGTGTTCTCATTTTCAATTATTTCAATGTAGGTACTGATTTCTCTGGCAATTTCTTCCATGACCCACTAATTATTTAAAAATGTGTTGTTTAACTGTCATATATTTGTGTCTATTTCAGTTCTCTGTCCTATGTTGATTTCCAGCTTCATTCTGTTGTGGTGAGAGAAAGTGCTTTGCATAATTTCAATCTTTCTAAATTTGTTAAGACTTGTTCTCTGACATAGCATATGGCCTAGCCTGGAGAATAATCCATGAGCACTCAAGAATAATGTATATCCTGTTGTTTTTGAGTATAATATTCTGTATAAATCCATTAGGTCTAATTCCTTTAATGTATTGATCAAGGTCTCTGTTTCTTTATTGATATTCTGTTGAGATGTTCTGTGTAATAGTGATAATGGTGTATTTATATTCCCCAATATTATTGTAGAGATGTCTACTTCTCCCCTTACTTTTGCCAGTATTTCCTTCAAGTATTTTGGGACTCCCTTTGTTAGGCACATATATATTTATGATTGTTCTTTCTTCTTGGTAAAATACTCCTTTTATTAATGAATAATGCCCTTTTTATCTCTTATAATAGTTTTGCATTTAAAGTCTCTTTTGCCCAATAATAGTATAGCTTCTCCTGCCCTATTCCTTCTTCACCTGAATCCTTGAATTGTCCTCACAGTAACAGTTGAGCTTGCTTGCTTGACCAAATATATGGGCATCATTACCTGGCTGAGTTGACACGTAAACTTAACAATCACACCATGATAAACACAAAATAATTAGATTGAAAATAAAGACAGAAATGCGAAGGGATTCAAGATGGTACAATACCAAAAAATCAAGTAAATATGAAATAGGGATTAACAGAAGAATTGAGGGACAAAAAGGTCTAACAGTTTCAAAGACAAAATGACAAAATTGCAGAAGAAAATAACACATGATCAGTAATTACTTTAAATGGTAATGGATTAAATTTTTAGTCAAAAGGTAGAGATTTGGAGAATGGACAGAAAAGCATGACCCAAGAACATGTTGTTTACAAGATCCTCACCTTAAATTCATAGACACAAGCATACTGAAAGTGAAAGAAAGAA
>JAKSZT010053770.1:53112651-53162056 GCA_026826555.1 Tolypeutes matacus | reverse complement strand
AAAGAAAGAAAGAAAGAAAGAAAGAAAGAAAGAAAGAAAGAAAGAAAAAATATATATATACACATATGTTGCAAATACAAACCAAAGGATAGCTGGGGTAGCTATACAAATATCATATAAGATGGAATTCAAGTCAAAAACTGTAATGAGGGAAATAGAAGTTCCCAACTTGTAGCCTGCCTTATGGAAATTCAGACTTTAAAATACCTCTGGTCACTTGAGCCAATTCCTCTGTTAATCTCTTAATATTCCTAATATTTCCATATATATTGTTGGTTCTATTGATTTTGAAACCCTTACTAATACAGAAATGAAGCTGGAAATCAACAATAGAAGGAGAATTGGAAAATTCACAAATATATGGAAATAAACAGCACACACTTAAAATCAATGGATCAAAGTGTAAATCACATGAGAAATTAAGAAATATCTTGAGGCAAATGTAAGTGAAAATACAACATACCAAAACTTATGGGATGCAGCTAAGTCAGTGCTAAGTGGGAAATGTATAGCTCTAAATGCCTACTTTGAAAGAAGAAAGTTCTCAAAACAGGGGCCTAACATTACAACTGGAGGATCAAGAAAAGGAAGAGCAAACTAAGCCCAAAGTGAGCAGAAGGGAGGAAATAATGAAGATTAAAGAAGAGATAAATTAAATAGAGAGTAAAAAAACAGAAGAGATAATCAACCAAACCAAAAGATGGGTTTTTGAAAAGATCAATAAAATTGGCAAACCTTTAGCTAGACTAACAAAGAAAAAATGAGAAAGGACACAAGTAAATCTGAAATTTTACAACAGAACCCACAGAAATAAGAAGGATTATAAGACGATACCATGAATATATGTACGCCAAAAAATTAGACAACCTAAATGAAATAGACAAATTCATAGAAACACACAAACTATCTACACTGACTCAAAAAGAAATAGAAGAGCTCAACAGACCAATAACAACTAAAGATATCGAATCAGCTCCCAATAAAGAAATGCCCACGACCAGATGGCTTCACAGGTTTATTTTACCAAGTAGTCCAATAACATTACTGTTTAACTCTTCCATATAATTAAAGAGGAGGGATCATTCCCTAACTCATTCTATGAAACCACATCACCCTAATAAAAAAAAAAAGCCAGATAAAGACATAACAAGTAAAGACAGTTGCAGACCAATATCCTTTATCAATATAGATGCAAAAATCCCTAACAAAATACTAGTAAACTGAATCAAACAGCAAGCACATTAAAAGAATTATGCACCATCATCCAGTGGGATTTATCCTAGGTATGCAAGGGTGGTTCAAAATAAGAAAATCAGTTAATGCAATACACCACAATAATAGAACAAATTTTTAAAAAATGATAATCTCAATTTATGGAGAAAAAGCATTTGACAAAATTCAATGATCTTTCTTGTGATAAACACTTAGAAAACTAGAAGGAAACTCCCTCAATGTGATAAAGGACACATATTAAATATGCACACCTAACATCAAACTTAATGCTAAAAGACTGAAAACTATCCCTTCATGATGAGAATCAAGGCAAGAATGCTCACTAGCACTACTGTTATTCAACACTGTTCTGGAATTTCTAGCCAAAGCAATTAGGAAGAAAGAAATCAAAGGCATCTAAATTGGAAAAGAAGAAGTAGTACTTTCCTTATTTGCAGATGACACAATCCTATAGATAGAAAATTTTGGAAATGCCACATCAAAGCTACTAGAGCTAATAAATGAATTCAGCAAAACGGGGAGGGATACAAGATCAACGAGCAAAATTCAGTATAGTTCCTATACACTATTGTTGAAAAATCTGAAGAGGAAATCAAGGGAAAAAGCCCACTTAAAATAGTAACTAAAAGAATGAAATAACTAGGAATAAATTTAAGCAAGGATGTAACATTTGGAAATTACATTATGATAAGGGTTCAATATCCAAGATATATAAAGAAATCCTCTAACTTTACAAGAAGAAAGACTAGCAATCCAATTAATAGATAAGCAAAAGACTTGAACAAACAATTCTCCAAAGAAGGTATATGAATGGCCAGTAAACACAAGAAAAAGTGCTCAACATCATTAGCCATTAGGGAAACAAAAATTGAAACCACAATGAGATACCATTTCACTTCCACTAGAATGATTACTATTAAAAAATGGAAAATAGCAAGTATTTCAGAGGATTTGAAGAAATAGAAACACTCATTCATTGTTGCTGTGACTGTAAAATAGTGCAACTGCTGTAGAAAACAGTTTAGAGCTTTCTCAGAAAACTGAGTATAGAATTACCATATGACCTGGCAATCCCACTTCTAAGTATAAACCCAAAAGAACTGGAAGCAAGGACTTGAACTGGTACGTGCATACTGATGTTCCTAACAATATTATTCACATTTGCCGAAATGCAGAAGCCCTCCAAGTGGCCATCAATTGATGAATGGGTAAAGAAAATGTCATAAATGCATGCAATGGAACATGACTTAGCCATGAAAAGAAATGAGGTTCTGATACATATGACAACATAAATGAAACTTAAAGACATTGTGTGAGTGAAATAAGCCAGACACAAAAAGAGAAATATTATTTGACCTCACTGATATGAAGTAATCAAAATAAACAAATTCACAGTTATAAATTACCAGGGGCTAGGATAGGGATAGGGAACAGGGAGTTAATGCTTAATTGGTACAGAGTTTATGGTTGGGGTGATGGAAAATGTTTGGTAATGGATTGTGGTGATGGTAGCACAATATTGTTAATGCAGTTAACTCCCCTTAATTATATATTTGAATTTTGTTCAAAGGGAAAATTTTATTTATATATATTTTACCAGAATAAAAAATTTAAACAAAAATCTATAGGAAAGTACAACACAAACAATGAAACCTAATTTACTATACTTAATAGTATAGCTGTAATGATAGTGTTTTATCAATTTTAACATAGGTACTACAATAATGCAAAGTGTTGATATTAGGGAAAAACATATGTGTGAGGGGGTTATGTGAGAACTCTGTATTTGCTGCATGATTTTTCTGTAAACCTTCAAGTCTCTAATAAATTATATTAAGTGAAAGAGTTTAAAATTTTACTTTGAACATTTAGTATTTGTGTATTCTCTCTCTTTTTTTTCTTGGTTATCTAACTTATCTAGGCATTTTCAATTTTACTAATCTTTCCATAGAACTAACTTTTGGTTTCATTGATTTTCCCTTTTAATTTCCATCTTTGAATTTCATCATTCTCCATTCCATTTTTTATTACATTTTTTCTTCTTCACACTTTGGATTTAATTTGATCTTATTTTGTTTCCTTAAGTGGAATCTTAGATGATTGATTTTAGATCTTTTGTCATTTCTAATACATGCATTCAATTCTATAAATTTTCCTCTAAGCACTATTTTTGCTGCATTTCTCACATTTTGATAAGTTGTATTTTCATTTTTATTTACTTCAAAATATTCCATTTTGTTTCTCTTGAAACTTTTTTGACTCGTGTTATTTAGAAATGTGTTGTTTAATCTCCCAAAATTTGGGATTTTTCTGGCTATGTTTTGGTTATCAATTTCTAGTTTAATTCCATTATGGTCTAAAGGCATTCTTTGCATCATTTCTGTTCTTTAAAAATTTTTAACATGGGTTTTATGGCCCAGTATGTGGTCTACCTTGGTGAATGTTCCATGTTAATTTGTGAAGAATGTGTATTCTGCTTTGGTTGGATCCATTTGGTTGAAAGTGCTTTTCTGTTCAGCTGTATCCTTACTGATTTTCTGTCTGCTGTATCTGTCAATTACTGATAGAGGGGTATTGAAATCTCCAATTATAATAGTGGGTTTGTCTTTTTCTCCTTGAAATTCTATCAGTTTTTGTCTCATGTATTTTAATACTTTGTTGTTAGATGAATACACATTCAGGATTGTTAGGTCTTTTTTGAGAAGTGACCTCATTATCATCATGTAATGCCCCTTTTTATCTCTGATAATATTCTTTGCTCTGAAATCCACTGTCTTAGTCAGCTGAAGAGGTGCTGATGCAAAGTACCAGAAATCTGTTGGCTTTCATAAAAGGTATTTTTTTGGGGTAGAAACTTACAGTTACAAGACCCTAAAGAGTCCAACTCAAGGTTACTTCCTCACCAAACTTTGTTGCTACATGTTGAAGCAACATGGCGAGCAATCTCCCCTGGTGTCTCCTTCCTTCTTCCTCTTAAGGCTCCATCGACCCAGCCTCTTCCTCTCTCAGTTGTAGGCTGGGATAGGTCTCCTCTCTCAGGGCTTCTCAGATGTTCTGTTATCATCAGAAGATCAGCTGTAAACTATCAGGTGAATGTCTCATCTCTCGCTTGGGGTTCCAGGATCAAACTGGCAAAGCTCTCTCTTTCTTCTTCTTCTGCATCTTCTTCTGTGTGTCTTCTTGATTGAGTGTCCATTTATATAGCCCAAGGGGGCAGGGACTCAATTCTGAGCCACGTTCTACTAATGTGGTCAAATCAGAGGCCCTGAATTGATTTAATTAAGTAAACTTAAAGCCTTTGAATTTAATTTAACCAAAGGGTATCATACCCAGAGGAACAGACCAGTTTACAAACATAATCTATATCTCTTTTTGGAATCCATAAATAATATCAAACTTCCACATCTACTTTTTCTGGAATTAATATAGCTACTTAAACTTTCTTTTGATTAATGCTAGTATTGTATAGCTTTCTCCATCCCTTGAAGGTAAAGGAGTTGCTAATAAAAGTGTCAGGAGTTGCATTATGTTGCTAGATCATACAGGATATCCCCCCATTCCCAGAGATGGCTCCCTCGTCTGTTTGCTCATTGTTTTATGCTCATTGTTGTTATTTTTTCTCATTGTCTGCTGGTTTTTGTTTTTATTTTTTGTTTTGTTTTGGTTTGGTTTGCTGTCTGCTCATTGTCTGTTTCTTTTTTTTTTTTTTTAATTAATTTTTTTATTTAGGAGGGACCTCCCATATGGGAGGTGGGTGATCAAATGCTTGAGCCACACCTGCTCCCTGTTTATTGTTTTTACTTGTTGTCTGCTTGTTGTCTTGTTCATTGTTGCTCATTGTCTGCTTGTTTTTTTTGTTTGTTTGTTTTCGTTTGTTTGTTTGTTGTTGTTTTTGCTTGATGTTTGCATGCAAAGTATTATAAACTCTATTAGGATATTTAGATTTCATCCCCAAAGTTAAGATGGACTCTTCAGAGTTTCTTAGATCCTCCACACTTCTCCATTCTCTCATACCTTCAGGCTTTACATATGTTGTTACCACAGGCTACAATAATACTACTTACATTATTTTCCTCTATAAATCCAATTCATCTTTTATATTTCAGCTTGCCCATCAGTTCCTCTAAGAGACTTTCCCAAGGAAATATTTCCTGTTGTAAGCATAACCCTAAACTTATCCACAATGAACCACAACCTTGTACAATCTCTTATCCTTGGAGTGTGGAAAGACCTGTGAATACTATGGGATATCACTCCCATGATCAAGTTATTAATCAACTGACTTTGAGTTAATCCAAAAGGAGATTATCCTTCATGGGTCTGAGATAATCAGATGAGCTCTAAAAGGGGTTCAAGTGTCACAAAGTTATTACTGCTGGCCTGGAAGAAATCAGTCACAATGCAAACTTGCACAGAAGACCTCAGCCCTGCAACAACAAATAACTGAATTCTGCCAACAGTATGAATAATCTTGGAAGGGGAATCTGAATCTCAAATAAGACAGCAGCCCTAACAAACATCTTCATTTCAGCCTTATGAGTTTCTGAACATAGAACCCAGTTAACCTGTGCTTGAACTCCAGATACACAGAAACTGAGTTAGAAACTTTGTGTTATTTCAAGTTCTTAAGATTGTTGTAATTTGTTTTACAGTGATAGGAAATGAGTTCACTTCTAAACCTCATTTCCCTTGTTATAAACTACTAGAGCACCAGTTCTTTCTGTTTTATTCACCACCAAACCAAGTACTGTAACTGGCACATAGTAATCATGCAAACAATATGTATAATATTAAGTAAATGAAACAGGGAGAGCCATTGGAAGGTTTTAAGCTTTGGAATGAAATGATAGCACTAAGCACTAATTATAATTATAAGCAGTTATGCCCATGACCTTGTTCCCAACCTAACCGTTATCTCCATTTCTCACTATTGGCAGAGTCCCCCATCAGCATCACATCCCTTAGACTTTTGTCTGACACTCATGTTTCTCGCTGTATGTTGCTTATCTGATGATGTATTTTCTTCTCTCTGTTCTACTCTTACTTTCCTGTTATCTGCAATTTCTTGTGTTTACCTGAAAAGCACTTACTCTTAAATCTTGACCAATATTCATTGACCCTACTCATGGTAGGATAAGTAAAACCTTTCTCTTTAGCTCTCCTTCCCACAAATGTCAGTACTGGTGTATGGAGAGAAGAAATTCTCTCCCAGTATTCCTCAATGATTCAGAAATGATTCACCTGATGCCTACTTCTGTATTTTGACAGAGTGAAATACTTCTGCTTGCTTTCAGGCTTAGAATTGTCCACTCAGTAACCAGAGTCATCAACCTTGGAAGCCATTCAACAAATAGTGGCTAAAGGAAAAAAGTAAATATTTAATAGCAATTTGAATTCATGTATGCATCAGAGCAGATTCTGGGAAGGCACCATGTTTCTGATACTTTTAAATGTGATTTTCATAGATTAAACACATATACTGTTGCTTTCATGTGGATGTATTTTATTGTTGCTTTTAGTTGTGTATTTTTTAACATAACAAGTGTAATTTTAACTTTGAATGTTTGTACATTTTGGGGGGTAAATTTCAAGAAATGATTCTCCTTATAAAATGCCTTATTTTTCCCCTGCTCAATGTTTTATGTACAGTGAAAAAATATAATTTACTACATTTTGCTGTTTCTCATTTCTTTTTAGTCTCTTCTTAGCTAATCATTTTCTTCCTTTTGTGATGTCCCAAATATGGCTGCATAAACCGTTACATAGCAAGTAACCCCTTGAGTGAGGGCTATTACTGGCATATAATTTTCTAAGAAGTGGTGGGTTATGAGGCCCTTTCAAGAAAGCAGCTTGAAAATTCACACAAATGAGCATATGTCATTAGTGAATAGAGCCTTCAGAGAGCCATTGTGGTGGCTGAAACTATATTATGGCTCATTCTCTGTAATTTAGTTCTGAAGCAGTTGTTGGAACTCAGAATTTCAAAATGAGAAATCTTTTCTTTTACAAATGTGTATGTATTGCTTACTCTCTTTCTCTCTCCCTCTTTTCTTTCTCTCTCTCCCTTACCTCTATTTCTCTCTTTCTTCCTATCTCCTATTGTCCAATGCAAATGCAAACACAAAAGCTGCAAGGTATTTTGAACATATATGGAGCTATTTGTGAATCTATAGATGCTGGGATTTCGCGTTTGCCCTCTCCAGGCAGGGGGAAATGTGAGACACAGGGGACTGGGACTATTTGCCCACTCTGTTGAAGGAACGTCCTCCATTACAGAGATAATGCTTGACAGGGCATAAGATAAACATGCAAATGGTATAAGAAGTTAGAATTGTGTACAGTATAATTGTTACATTAAAAGGACATAATTTAGCAAGAATATATATATGTATATATAAACATATCCTTATATTTCCCATCGTCATAAATTCCTCAAGGGTACTTTTTCCCGATTATAAAATATTTGCCATAGGAAATCCTGTACCTAGAAAGAACTTATATTAATCTTACTATAAATACTTGATGAATATTTTCTTTGTAAATATAAAAACAGTATAGAAGAACATTGGTAAATCACAATGATCAGTAAAACATGAAGTATCACAAATATCTCTACTCACACTTCTAAATATTCTCTCTATTTAAAATATTAGATAGCTAAAATTTTAAATGATTGCAGAAATAAACAAGGTAAATAAATACAAATGAGATCAATTAAAGGAAAGATTTCACACATTCAGAAGGAAAAAGCTAATCTCCCCAGGATTGAAAACATTTTCTAGTTCACAGCAATTATAGTCAAAGCTAATAAAAACAATTTTGATTTGCACTAAAGATCAGCTTGCTAATTTATAAGCACAGCGGAATTCTGCATTCGCATTTTACATCAGCCACAAGGAACTAGGATCAAAGTGTGCTGGGTAAGTGCCATGGAGGTCTTCATGTGCTGCATGGCTACGTGGCCAAAAGGGACCCAGAGGCAAGAAGGGTGTTGAGTTTCTTGTGTAACTCCAACACATTACCCTAATTATCATGCAGTGGCGAGTTTGTAGTGTATTATTTTGAAAATAAAGTTGTAGCCTTGAGTTTCTTACAAAAGGAAGCAAATAAGCTGGAATCATAAAGTCCATTTTGTTCAGAGAATGCTTGCTGAAGTCTGGTGACTCCATTTTCATTTCCTTTTATACTCTTACCTGTTGGTGCTTTGAAGTTAATGGGTTTAAATCAGCTCAATAGGTGTTTCGGAGCAAAGTAAAAGAAAAATTTTCATTTTCTACAATTCAGTCTAAAGAGAAAAAAATACACTAAATTTTGAGAAATTTTACTTCCCCCTAAATCATATTTGCCATGTGGTTCATGTAGATGAATATTTCAACTTCAATTTCTATGAAACAAGTTAAGATACAGCAAAAACATATTGTTGTTTATTATTTTGAGATTCAGAGAATATGACTTTCATCTTTATACCTATAGCTAAAATATTTCAAAGAAAGTTATTTTAAAAATTGAGAGATCTTGAGTATTTATTGAATATAATACATGAAGTAATAACTTAGCAATAACTAAAAGCCTATGTACTATGTGCTAGGAAATGTTCTGCACATTCAAATTACAAATGAATAGGAAAAATACTCCCATTTAAAAATCTTCCTTGTGGTGTGAAAATGACATATACACAGAGATTCTAATATTATGTGGTGCCATGATAAAGGTATGTATGAAGTACTGATGAATTTAAGGAGATATTTGTTTTAAATGATGTGCACAAATAAAGTCAGACTGTTAAAGCCCAATAGTGGGGCATATTCCAAACAAAGTAAAAATCATGTCATAAAGGTGAGAAATGTCATGCTATACACAGAAAAATGTAAGCAATTCAGTTTGCCCAAATATGGACTATAATTTGAAGTGTTAGAAGGTGTGACCAGAAAAGTAGGCAAGGGTCACATCATGAAAATCTTTATAAGTCATGCTGAATGAGTTTAGTCACATCCCTATAAGCAACAAGGAGTTTTTTGTGATGTTGTCACAATTGTGTTACAAATTGGACTGTATCAATGATAGATTTGAGGGAATCAATATTCGTGGCTGCTATAAGGCGACTACCATATTTGATGCAAAAGGTTATAAATGTCTAAACTAAATGGCAGTGTGACCAGAGAATAGATGATAAGGTCAAAATCTGTTTAGGAAGTGAAAATTAATCACAAATAAAAAACTTAACTATGGAATTATACCCATAATGACAAGCAAGACGTATCTAACTATACTGGATAGCTGACTATTCATACATAGGAGATTTAAAAATATAAGTGGGCAATCGAGAAACATGTGCTTAAAGGGATAATATGAAATGTCAATAAAATGCACAGTGCAGGTGTCCTTGACTACTACATAGGAATTCTAAAACTGCCCTTAGGTAAAAGAGGGATAGTATTTTGAAATTGAAATTTAGATATGGGGTAAAAAAATATGAATATTGGAACATAATAATTGTCAGTTTGTAAGAAATATTTTTCAAATTATTCATGAACATGGCACAGCCTGAAATTAAAGATTTTACCACACTGAAAGCATAGGAAAATAACAAACAATATTCACTTCTATTCTTTTGACTACTAATAAAAATGCATTAGTTAGTTTGACTCTATTCACAATTATAAATATTGAAGATGAACAAAATGGGTAAGTAGGTAAAGCAGATCACAGCATAACCAAGTTTGAAAAAATTTTTGGATTTATTCCCAGCTGTGATCTTTGACAAAATATCCATTCTTAATAAAAACTCCCAGCAAATTAAGAACAGAAAAGAAATTACTCAATATGATAATGCACATCTATAAAATCCTACACCTAACATCATACTTAATGTTTTATTTTCAGAAATAAAGAATGCTTTCTTCTAAGATTGGGAACAAGGCAAGGATGCCCAGTATCATCATTCCTATTTCACATCAAATGGGATTTCTTAGCCAGTGTAATAAGGCATGAAAAATAAATAAGAGACATGTAGATTGGAGAAGAAGAAAAATATGTAGAAAATACAATTGTCTACATAAAAAATTGCAAATAATGTATAAACATGCTATTAAAACTAAGTGAATTTAACAATTTTCCAGAATATAAGTTCAATAAAAATAAATGAATATATTTGTATATTAGAAACAAATTTAGAAGTTTAAATAAAAAATACCATTTACAATGGCAATAAAACCTTTAATCACTTAGTATATTTTACAAAATATGTGCAAGATCTACATACTGACAATACAAAATACTGATGAAAGAAATCACAGAAAATCTTAGTAAAGGGACCCATAAATATATATTTTTTCTTAGCCTAGAAGATTCAATATTATTGAGATATCAATTCTTTTCAAATTAATCTACACATTCAACACAATGCCAATTAAAATATCAGAGAATTTGTAAAAATCCACATGTTTATTCTAAAATTTATCTGTAAAGGGAAAGGAATTAGAGTAGCCAAAACAGTTTTGGAAAAAAAAAAAAAAAAAGAAAGCAGGAGAACTCACACTACCATACTATCCTATTTCAAGACTCACAGGCACATAGGATAGAAAAGGATAGAGAATCCAGAAGTCAACTCATACATAAATGGTTAGTTGAAGTTCAAAAAAGATGTGAAGACAATTAAATGGAGAATGGAGAATCTTTTCAACAAATAGTGTTATAACAATTAGATACATGTATGCAAGAGATGAATTTCAATCCATATTTCACACCCCATACAAACTGATCATAGATCTAAATGCAAAACTTCAAGAAAAAAAACATAAGAGAAAATCTTTGTGACTTTGGTTTAGGCTAAGATTTTTTAGGTGTGACACTAAAAGCATGATTTGTGGAAGAAAAGGGTGATAAATTGTACATCATAAAAATTAAGAATATCTCTCTACAAAAGCCAATGTTAATAAAATGAAAAGACAAGCCACATTATGGCAGAAACTGTTTGTAAATCACATATCTGAGAAACAACTTGCATTCAAAATGTAAAATTACTAACAAAATGCAACAAAAAGACCAGTAAAAAATACCAAAATTTTGACAAAATGTTTAAAAGACACTTCAAAAAGAAGACATATGGATGGCAGATAAGCATATTAAAATGTTTATCATCACTATTTATTAGGGGAATACAAACTAAAACCAAACTGGGATTCCACTACATATATATTAGAATTGTTTAAAAATAAAGATTGACAATTCCTAGTGCTAGGGAGGATATGCAGGAACTTCAGGCTTATACATAGATGTTGTGAAGGTGGCAAGTAGGGAAGAAATCCATACTACATGCCACTGACCAAGCTGTATACGAGAGTATGAGCCTGTATCAGCCTCAAGTAAGGATCTACATTTTCTAATTTGGCAATAAAAAGGGAGATTTTTTTTTTTTTTTTTCTAATTTACACCTTGGTAGAGGGATGTTTGGCTATAAGTTTATAGTTCTCCTTCCTGACATCAACCAGAGCAATTTTAGAATGGATAAATTGAAATCTTCCATTGACTTTTATGGAATCCTAATTGGAAGGCACATACAAAATCCCTGACATATCTTAACAATAGTGAATTCAAAAATTGTTTTCTTAGTCCTGGATAATGTGAGCCGGGTATCCACTTGAATTGTCATTCACATTTTAAATTGCCTCTGGTAATTCACTATAAAATATAAAGTTACAATTAATTTAATACTTTGTTGGAAGCATCAATATGTTTAATTGCTGCTTATGTGATAAGCATATAAGCATGTGATGGGAATAAAAATATAGCAAATGACATTCATAACTTCGTGAAGTATTTCTGTTGTAAGTAATCTCGTTCTAAATCACTTATTTTGAAAACGAAGCAATGTGAGTAAAGAAGGCCCAGAGAGGCAAACAAGCTTTTCCAGGTTCAAACAATTAGTTAGAGGTCAAATTAAGACTAGAACCAAGGTCCCGAAATACTCAAAGTGACTTTTGTTTTCTGGTCTGTCATGTAAAAAGTTTGGAAGCCATTGCTCCCATCTTCACAACAACAACAAAAAGATGAAAAATTAAAAATCAATAACTCTTATATCCATCAGGTAATTTAAGACACAGGGCAAACCAATGCCCAGGAAGCTAAAGATAGAGAGATACAGAGAATTATGGCTTACCTGGAGCAAAAACTCCTGATTCAGCATCAGGTAGGCATACTTCAAGGGTAGTTGACTTATTGCTGGAGACTAAGAGTGGGCTAGCTAGATAAATAAAAACCCTTGAAGTGTCAGTGTTAGGGGAGCCACCATACTTCCTGAGTTTTATTCCAAGAGCCCCAGCAAGTTTCAACTGCGAAGATTGAAAATGGGAAGGAGGGATTTGGAATAATCTGATATAAGAGACCTGCATGACACATTAAGCAGTATACTGTTACTTGAAAATGACCTTAGGTTAGCAATAATGTACATTGAAAACTCTAGAGTAACCACTAAAAGAATTTTAAAAAGAAGAATTGATATGCTAGGGGAGGAGAGAAAATGGAATTGTATAAAATTCTCATTTAAAACAGAAAAGGTAAAAATAAAGGAACAAAGAATAAGTGCAACAAATAGAAAACAGCTACGAATATGGTAGATATTAATCCAACTATTCCTATAATTCTTTTAAATGTGACTGGTCTAAATATACCAATTTAAAGACAGAGTGACTAAAAAAAAGACCCGACACTGTACTTGAACTACACCAAACTTCATTCTTCTCTTTAAGGCTCAAAACACCATGCTCTCCCTTACCTTAGCGTTCCAGGATGACTTCTTTAAAGATAAATAACCAAATTTAGATAAGAAAGATGAATAGAACCTATCCTGGTGAAATGATGAATCCCCAAATGCAGGTTATGTGCCATTTTTCTGTACTGTTTTAGCACAACAGAATGCATATCACACTATGTCACAACTATCCATTTTGCTTTGCCTTAGAGAATGCAAGATTTTTGTCCACTATTCACCATTAATTTGAAGTTTACTGTGGTAACTTACTACTATTACTTGTAAATAGTATCTTTATCATCATCCCAATTAGAGCAATTAATAGATACTGAATGAGGATTGTGATGATGGTGATGGCATCAACAATGATGATGAAAGGAATGAAAACAGAATTAAGACCAAACTTTAAAAAAAAAATAGCAAATTATTTAGCAAGAAAGACCATGTGAAATATTGGCTTATTTGCTGGTAAAATTCAGTTCAATTCAGTCATAATTTGGGTCAAAGTCAAAGTTCATTTCCAGTACTTCAAGCCATCAAAAACAGCTAATGACTTCATGTGAAGAACTCAGTTTATGCCCAGCGGTGAGGGAAGAGTTATGTGCCTAGAAATAATTTAAATAAGCAAAATACTGTTTTTCATTGATTTGTTTTGAACAAATATTGAGCATAGGTCTTTCAGTAAAAGCAGCTAGATGAATACGAACACTACTAAAGAGACACAGTGCTTACCTTGATTTTGTGAATGTAAGAACAACAGTATAAATCATGGTTTTCCCTCCTAGCTCAGCGGTAGCTTCACATTAGAGTTCAGCAGCCAATGAATAAGAGTCAAGTTTCCCTTTCTGGTAATGATTTGACAACATTAAGCTGATCAAGTTAATAAAAGAATACTTAAGAAAGTCTTCAAATAAATTGCTCCCCTAGGAGCTATATTCATTATTCATTTTTTTTTCAAGCTTTCAGAGTTAAAATAATTCTATCAGTCAAAATGTTTTGTGATTAGATTTAGAGGCTATAATGGGGAGAGAAGGCTCAGAACCAAAATCTGTCAGCCTGTGAGTCTAGGTTCTGTGACCATAGCCAATGTAGTATACATAGGCAAGTAAAAATGACATTGTATGGAAATAATACATTAGTAGTAATTATTTTAAACTTTAAACTTGGATGGTGTTTTCCCAACATTTCATAATCAAGATTCATATCATTTAATAAGTATATATATATGTCATATAACACTGACATATCTATTTCAAGAAAGATGAACTATTGGAAATTATAAAATAAATTTCTATGTTTATAACATGAAAACTTTTTTCTTCATAGAAGAAACATAAATTTTATTGTTTAAAATTTCTTTAGCATTTCATTATTTTTTTTTCTGATGAGTAGGATCTTTTTCAATTGTATTTTCTAAAATATGTTTAACTTGTTTATCTTTATTTTGTATCCATTCATGTTTAATTTGAAGAGTTTATTGTGGCTTTATAATAGTACTTGTGAATAAGTTACATTTTCCTATTTTCACAGTGAAATATATTTGGGACACTTAAAATTTTACAAAGTTAGCTCAGTATCGGAATTTAAGTGTCCCAAATATATTTCACTGTGAAGGTGGAAAAATGTTAAATGATTGTGAAATAATATTTAAAATTAATTTATATATTTGCTATTTCAATAACAGCTTTGAAAAAAACCAATGGTATTGTTTTAATTATGTTGTTATAAATTTGGATATTATAAAATTAGGATGTATATTATAACATTTGGATATGTATTATTAGGATGGAAAATATAAAATAGACACACACAAATACCCTAAGTTCAAATTTATTTTACTTATGCTATTTTAGAAATAAAGTATAACTCTGAAGAGTGCTAACAATACTCTAAGTGTATTTGCTAAATATAAACTTCTTATTATAAAGAAACACTGTTGAAATAGTTTTATTCTTTCAAGTTTTCTTTAGAGACCAATCAGCTGTTACATCACAGAATTTTACAAGATAACAAGGTGGGACATTGTGCTGGCTTGACATTTTATGATATTAAGAAATTATATTCAGAATAATGTATATTCAATAAATGACAACGTAGCTTGCAAATGACAGCATGATGTGGTTCTAAAGGGGCTAATAGCTTTCACTTTTCTAGGCTGGGAAGCTAAAGCAGTTGAATAACTGTTGTTTTCTATTCAGTTTAATGTTTAGCATCTTGTTAATGAGCCTACCTAATAATATCTAGCAATAGCCAATTTTTTTTCCCCATAGATTTGCTTCTATTCAGGCGTATCTGAAAAATAAGAATTATCTATTTATTGAAGAAGAAGCACAAGTCTTCTCCCTCCTCCAGGGACCATTAATTAGATTAGTACTTTCTAATCTCAATAAACACTTATTAGATTGAATTAAATTCATCTCCTATATATTACACAGTGTTTTTCAACTAATATATATGGAGATGCTAGAAATAATTGAGATTTTATTAAAATCATGCTCTTCACCTAGCTGTTTCTCAGCAAGAGATAAATGCTGCCAATGGGACAGACTTAGACTTACTTTCAAGAGGACAGAGAATCTATCAATGTTTACTAAAATTCATGCTTTAACAACTCTTATGAACATCAACAAATAATTACTAGTTTTCAATTTGTAAAGGCCATTACTGCATTGCATGCCTATTATTTTAATCCACTTGTGTTTTCAAAGCACAGGAATAAGATATACTTCATCAATGATGCTGTATTTTTAATGTCTTTTGAACTTAACAAAAATATCTGATTATGGGTGTTTACACATTTCTAAGTTGATAGTTTGGCAACTGGTAGTACTTATTTTTAAAAGTGGGGTCTGCTACATGAGTTGGAATATACCCAGAAGTATATTCTAAGGAAGGTTTTCATTCTTCTTAGAGAGCCCTTCAATGGATCTACTGAAGGAAGGAAGATTGCCAAATTTTTATGCATGAGACTTAGTTTGATGACTTAATTTTAAGAATATTCTCTGTCCAAAAAGTTTTTAAAGTAGGTAGACCAGTTTTAGGTTTTGGACATATAGAATGTCTCTTCTCCAGTTTCTTGCAAAAGTTTACAATCTAATACTATTTAAGCATCATCAAAAGTCTAAGCTTAGAACTGAGATTTATGGAGGATTCTCTGAAAGACATGGCCTTCAGGCATTCGTCTATGCCTAGGTGGTCATCACCTGGGATCTACAGCCTTTTGGAGGTACATAAGCAGGCTTCAGATGGTCTTTTAACTCCCTGGAATGGATTTAAAATACTGTTGGCAAGCATGCATGCAACATATTGTGAACAATTTCAAGGAAAGAGCATATAATTTTGATTGGATACTCACCTAAAGGAGTTTCCCCAATTATTACCTACTAACAATTCCCAGATCTATGCATCTGTGTCCTAGATCTTTCTAGGATTATTTGTAAACAATATGAACTGTCGAAAGTAAAATCACAGGCCAATAGTTCTCTATATACCCTTCAGAATCCCTTCGGTGCATTTTTAAAAATTATGGCATGAATTAGAAATTTTAATAAAGATTTTCATAAAAAATGATTAAGAAAATAAGAATTAGGTATATAAGTATGTCTATAATCTGTACATATATATACTTATCTATTTTTATATTTCTAAAACATATATATATATATATATATATGCATGCTGACATTTGTGAAAAAAATGGGAAAAGAAAATATTGCTAATTTACCATCTATATAAGCTTACCTTTTTGGAACCCCTCTATTAAAATGTCCTGTGGTTCATTTATTCTATAAAATAAAGATTTCATAACTCCATCCCTTAATGAGATTCATTTCAGAAGTCAAGAATCTCTGTTTTAAACAAATACTTCAGATAAATCTTGGACTTACTCATATTTGAGTTCCACTGTCCTAGTGAGCAAACAGTGTTCATTTCCTTGAAAGACATATATAATCAATGAAAACAATTCCTGTATAATAGTTTTTAAAAACTCAATCTTATAGACTTATATCCTCTGAAAGTTATTTCTATAGGTAATTAAAGAAGCCATTTAACTAAAACTTTTCTAAACCAATCTAATGGATTAAATGATTTGGTTTGGGACCACTCAACTCATTCATACAAGGCATTCCATGCTCAATACACTTGATGCTTTAAGAGAAAACTATTTAGATATTTTCATAAGCAGAGACTGTGTCACTATAACTTTATAAAATAGTCACAATTCATGAATAAAACTACCATTTGGTTAGATCAGAGATAAAACTCAATAATGGAAACATTAAGGTATATATGCTAAGGCTTCATGATGTTTGTTTGAGGTATTTGTCTTAGTGACTATTATTCTGTGAATTAACTTGTATAAATGAGCTTTGCCTTTTTTATTATAACACAAAATTAAAAGCTGAGATATTGGCATTTTGATTCTCATGAGTGGGATCATTTACCTCCCAACTCAGATCTCTATACGTTTTTCCATAAAATTAGGAAAATGATTTTTTACAAATTAGCTACATCTTTGGAAATGAAGACAATTTACAAAGTAATTGGTTTTTTAATCATTTTCTTGTCAGAGATCTCCCATTTCAAAAAAAAAAATTTATTTATTTATGAAATCTTTTAAAATATTATTTTAAAAACAAAGTGTATTTTTGGTCAGTTTTGTTTCACTTGTATGTTTGCAAATGATATCTGCTCACTCTAAAAGGTTTAAGCAATTCCAGAAAAGTATATAAAGAAGAAACTAATAACAGCAAAAACAAACCACTAAAAATCTCCCCATCCCAATATAACTCTTATTAAAAGTATAGCTTTTTCAGGGTAGATGTGGTCCCTGAACACATCTTGATAACCCTCCTTGTAAGGTTTCTCTTTGAAGTAATGATTGTTGGGGCAAATTTCCAGCAAAGCCTGGAGGGATTATTAGAAGATATGATTTCCTTCCATTTCAAGTGAGAGTGCAGGTAGAAGTTACACTTGCTCTGGTGCCAGGAAATCTGCAACTATGGAGCCATCTGTAGAGGAGAAGGCTTGAATGTCTTGGAAGCTGTAGCAGTTTGGTATTATTTATGGATTCCAAAAATAGATATTGGATTATGTTTGTAAATTGGTCTGTTCCTCTGGGTATATTATATTGTATTGGATTCAGAGGTTTCACTCTTACTTGATTAAATTATGATTAAGGCTTTGATTGGGCCACATCAGTAGGACATTGAGTCCCTGCTCCCTTGGTGGGTGGGGACTCACAGAGAAAATGACAAGGCAGAGGAGATGGTTGGAGTTTTAATGCTGGAGCCCCGGAAAGTAAATACAAAGAGAAACAGATACATGAGGAAAGAGAGAAGGCTTTATTAGGCATTTCAGAGGTCCCGGGAAGAAAGACAAGTCATTTGCCTGATAGTTTATAGCTGGCCTTGTGGAGAGAGGAGAGGAGCTGAGCCCAGAGAGAAACGAGCTCCAGAAGAGAGACGAGACTTATCCCAGCCTATAGCTGATATTGGAAGAAGCTGGGACCATGGACCTTTAAGAAGAAGAGGAAGGCTGAGCCTTTGCAGTTGTCAGAAGCCATCTTGCTCCAACATGTGGCAACAGGCTTTGGTGAGGGAAGTAACTTACCCTTTATGGTGTGGCAACTGTAAACTTCTACCCCAAATAAATATCCTTTTATAAAAGCCAACCTATTTTTCTGGTGCTTTGCATCAGAGCATTCCTTTGGCTGACTAATACAGAAGCCAACGGTAAGCTGATGACCCCTGAGAGAGCAAGGTCAGCAGATGCTGACATCAGGGTTGAATGATTCTTTAGACAGGCTGTCCAATTCTGTTGAGCCCAGTGGGAATGAAGACATCTGCTATAGCAGAGGAAATTCTTCCTAGCTTTTAAAATATAAACACATTTATACCCACACCAACAGTGCAGGAGTGTTCCTGGGGAACCCCCTCTATACCCCCATGCCAATTACAAACTTGATAATTTTGCTGATCTGATGGATATAAATATTTCATTGTGAGTTTGATTTGCATTTTCTGATTATTAATGAGTTTCTTATTTGTAGATTTTATTACCTCTAAAATCTACATATTTTGATTTCTCTCACCTTTCTTTGGTGAATACTGACTTGAAAATGGCATTAGGATATAAATAGGGCAAGCATGCTTGACAGTTATTCAACATCAGGCCCAGCTCTCTGTCATTCATAGCAGACAAGCAAAATTTTGCTGTTGGAAGCAGCAGTCAGGCATTGTGCTGGTTTTCCTCTGCTTGAACTTCAAGGTCCATCATTTTCTCCCTTGTGCTTTTTTTCTGTGCCTTCCCTCCCAGGTTGATGATACTGTCTTGCATCACCTGACCCTTCCAGCTGGCCTTCTGTTTCTATTTAAATTTGGCCAAAGGAAGTCCCAGGAGAAATTGGAGGGTGAAATTCCACTCTCTATTTTTAGACCTAGGGGATATAAAAATTTCTCACTGTTACTAGTCTCTGAATACTTTACCGGCCTTGGTGGGTCTCTTAACCTCATTCAAATTTTGTAAGCCATCCTTTCATAAAACTTTCTCCAATTAGCTCTCTTTACACACCTTTTTGTTCTTCTGGGTTCTGTCTGATAGAGGGAGTCATGACAGTTTTCTTGAAACATATTTGGTAGAATTGTATTTTAGAAACATGTCAAAACCTGAAAAGTAATGTGTTCCTTCTTGACACAGGTCATTGGAAGAGCTAGTGAAACTGATTTCAAAGAAAAATGATAGATCTTCTCAAAAGGAAGCCT
Organism: Tolypeutes matacus; assembly: GCA_026826555.1. NCBI lineage: Eukaryota > Metazoa > Chordata > Mammalia > Cingulata > Chlamyphoridae > Tolypeutes > Tolypeutes matacus. The sequence goes on along the minus strand of JAKSZT010053770.1, from coordinate 53,142,310 downwards.
TCTTTTTTTCAGTTTCGCAAACTGGCATTATGTACTGGGTCTCCAGGGTTTCCAGAGTTGACTTTTAAGGATGATCAGCAGAACCTATGCTTTTGTTTTTGTCTTTTTTCCCTTGTACATGGAAAGTGGTCTATCTGATACATACTCTTTACAGAGTGCCTCAGCTATGAGATTTATTCTCAGGCAGAATTTGGAATGACTCTGAATTCAGACTGGGAACAGTATGAAATAAGAATTGTGGGTCTGAGCTGAACTTCAGAATAGAAGTAAAACACTGAGTATGCTAAAGGTGTTAATGGAGTCTATTAAACAATCTCTGTACCAGGAAATGTAACCCAGAAAAGTGTATACCTTAGAAGTTATCTTTATCCCCACTTTACTAATAAATAAGCTGTGTCTTAGAGATTTAGGTCATTCAACAAGAGGCAAAACTAGGGTTTAAACCCATTTCAGTATGGCTCATGTTCATAACAGATATTGTGAAAAAGTGTGCTATTTTCCTTGATATTACATATAAACTGTAAGGCATTACCCTCCAACATTCTTAACTTTTAAAATTAACTCCACAATTATTTAATTTCCCTTTATTTATATTTTGGGTTTGAAAATATTAACTGTTTCATTTACATAACAAATTGTTCCTAACATTAGTGGTTTAAACAAACATTTTATTTCGGTCATGATTTTGTTGTTTAGAAAGTTGGTAAGGGCACAGCTGGAATGATTGAAGCTGGAGGATTGAAGTTGCCTGTAGCCATTGGGCAATTTGATGTAATTATGAATTCCAAAAATATATATTGGATTATGCTTGTAAACAGATCTGTTCATCTGGGCATGATTAGGGCATTGACTGGGCCACGTCAGTAGGGTGTTGAGCCCTACTCCTTAGTGGGTGGGGAATAAAATATAAAAAGGCATCACAAAGAACAGAGTTGCAGCTGTTTTGATGTTGGAGTTTTGATGTTGGGGAGAAGGCCCCAGGAGAAGACAAGCGAGCCATTCACCTGATAGTCTACAGCTGACTTTGGGGAGGAAACAGAGGGGCTAAGCCCGGAGAGGAACACAGCCCCAGGAAGAAAGGAACCCCAGCAGCTTGAACCCTGGCAAACGCCAGCAGCTGTCTTGCTCTAACACGTGGCAATGGACTGTGGTGAGAAGAAACTTAACGCTTTATGGCCTGGTATCTGTGGACTTCTACCCCAAATAAATACCCTTTATAAAAACCAACTCATTTTTGATATTTCACATGAGCACCCCTTTGGCTGACTAATACAGTGAGCATTCTTTGTTTGTTCCCGATCTAAAAGGGAAGCTTTCAGTCTTTCACCATTGAGTACAATGTTAACTATGAGTTTTTCATATATGCCCGTTGTCATGTTGAGAATGATTCTTTAAATTACTGCTTTTTTGGAATATTTTTATCAAAAAAGGATGGTGTATTTTGTCAAATGACTTTTCTGCATCAATTGAGATGATCATGTGATTTTTCTTCTTTGATTTATTAATGTGCTGTATTACACTGATTGATTTTCTTGTGTTGAACTACCCTTACATGCCTGGTATAAAACCCATTTGATCATTATGAGTAATTCTTTTAATGTGTTCTTGGATTAGATTAGTGAGTATTTGTTGAGGTTTTTTGCATTCATTAGGAAAATGGGTCTTTAATTTTCTTTTTCTGTAATATCTTTTTCTGCTGTAGAATTAGGGTGATATTGGCTTCATAGAATGAGTTTGGTAGTGTTCCTTCATGTTTAATTTTTGGAAGAGTTTGAGTAAGATTGGTTTTAAATCTTTGAATGCTTGGTAGAGTTCATCTGTGAAGCCATTGGATCTGGGCTTTTCACTTTAAAGAGCTATTTTATGACTGCTTCATAATTTTTACTTTGGAATAAGTAAAAATAAGTGATTGGTTTGTTGAGGTCCTCCATTTTCTCTATGGTCGTTGTAAGTTGTTCATATGTCCCTAGGAATTTTTCTACCTTATCTACATTGTCTAGTTTCTTGGCATATATTTGTTCATAATATACTCTTATGATCTCTTTTATTTCTTTGAAGTCAGTAGTAATATCCCCATTTTCATTTCTGATTTAAATTATTTACATCTTCTCCCTGTTTTTTTTTTTTTTTTTTTTGGTTAGTCTAGCTAAGGGTTTGTCAATTTTGTTAAGCTTCTCAAAGAATCAACTGTTTTTTTCTTTTTTTAGTTTTCTCTGTTGTTTGTTGTTGTTCTCATTTTCACTTATTTCTGCTCTGAACTTTGTTATTTTTTTTCTTCTTCTTGTTTTGGGTATAGTTTGCTGTTCTTTTTCTAGTTTCTCGAGCTGCAGAGTTAGGTCATTGATTTTAGCTTTCTTCTTTTTTAATGTAAGCATTAAAAATTTCCTCTTCAGCACTGCCTTCAATGCATTCCATAGGTTCTGATATGTTGTGTTCTCATTTTCATTCTTCTTGAGGTATTTATTGATTTCTCTCACAATTTATTCTTTGACCTACTGAGGATTTAAGAGTGTGTTGTTTAATCTCCATATATTTGTGAATTTTTCCCTTTTTTGCCTGTTGTTGTTGATTTCCAGCTTTATTCCAGAGAAATTGCTTTGTATAATTTGGATATTGTTCATTGTTTTTGAGATCTGCTTTGTGACTCCACAGATGGTCTATCCTGGAGAAAGATCCATGTGTACTTGAGAAGAATGTATATTCTGCTAATTTAGGGTGCAATCATTTTATATGTCTATTAGGTTTAGTTCATTTATCATATTATTCAAGATGCCCGTTTCTTTATGATTCTTTACCCCGAAGTTCTATCCAATGTAGTATATTGAAATCAACAACTATTATTGTAGAGTTGTCTATTTCTCTTTTCAGTGTTTCCAATGTTTGCCTCATTTAATTTTGGCCCTCCTGTTAGGCACATATACATTTATGATTGTTATTTCTTTCTGGTGAATTGCCCCTTTTATTAATATATGATGTGCTTTCTTGTCTCTAATAATAGCTTTGCTTTTAAAGTCTATTTCATCTGATATAAGTATAGCTACTCCAGTTCTTTTTTTTTTTTTTTTTTTCAGCATGCATGGAATATCTTTTTTCCAGCTTTTCATTTTCAATCTATTTGTATACTTGGGTCTAAGGTGAGAATCTTGTAGACTATATATATATATATATAGCTCATATTTTCTTATTCATTCCCCCAATTTTTGTCTTTTGATTGGGAAGTTTCATCCATTAATATTCAATGTTATTAACTGTAAAAACGGTTCTTAAGTCACTCATTTTGAATTTTGGGTTTTATCTGTTATAGTTTATTTTTATCACTCTTTTTACACCTTTAATTACTTTTAGTGATATAATCTCCATTTCTAGACTTTCTTCAAAACCTCTCTCTCCTGTCTCTTCTTTTCAGGCTGTAGCACTCCCTTTAATATTTCCTGAAAAGCCAGTATATTGGTTATAAACTATCAGATTCTATATATCTTTGAATATTCTAAACTTGCCCTTTTTTGAAAGACAGTCTTGCTGGATATAAAATGTTTGGCTGGCAGTTTTTCTCTAGCAGTATCTGAAATATATCATACCACTGCCTTCTTTTCTCCATGATTTCTAATGAAAAAATCAGCATTTAATGTTATTAAACATCCCTTGTATGTGATGCATTGCTTTTCTTATTCTGCTCTCAGGACTCTCTCTTTATCTTTGGCATTTGACATTCTGATTCGTATGTGCCTCAGAGTAGGTCTATTCAGATTTATTCGGGTGGGAGTACATGACATTTCTTGGGCACAGATATCTGTCCTTCAATAGGCTTAGGAAATTTTCTACCATTATTTCTTCAAATGTTCCTTCTGACACTTTTTCCTTCTTTTCTCCTTCTGGGACACCCATGGCAGATATGATTGCACATCTCTTGCCATCATTTAGTTCCCTTAGACCCTTTTAAATTTTCTCCATTCTTTTCTTTATCTGTTCTTTTGTATGTTAGCTTCCAGAGGCTATGTTTTCAAGATCATTGATCCTGTGTTCTGTTTCTTTAAATTTGATGTTATATACCTCCAGTGTATTTTTAATTTCATTTATTGTGCCTTTAATTCCCATAAGATCTGCTATTTTTCTATGTATGCTTTCAAATTCTTCTTTGTGCTCACCCAGTATCTTCTTAATATCCTTAATCTCTTTAGCCATTTCATTGAATTTATTAAGGTGATTTCTTTGAACATCTATGACTAGTTGTCTCAACTCTTTTATGTCATCTGAAGGCTTATCTTGTTCATTTGACTGGGCCATATCTTGTTTTGGGTATGGATTATAATTTTTTGTGGGTGTCTTATCTGATTTGCTAGATAGATTTATTCTCATTTTCACCCCAGGCTTTCTATTTGATTGGCTTTGTGCTATAGCCCCTTTTTGATACTTGGTTCAACTAAATTTGGAACATTATAGTGGCTCATGTTTAGACAATCTGAATTTATTTCAGCTCTTTTTTATCTGGTTGCATAGTAGGAACAGGGATGCATTTGGTACTGTAATCCATGGAGGCTGAAGTTGCCCGCATTGGCCCAGGAACCAATGTAGCCTCTTCCTCCTTTCTCTCCTGCCTGGGGTAAGGATGGAGCCATTTCCATATGCAGTAATCCCAGCCATACAGGTCAAGACTGTATGTAATTGTCCAGAGAGACTGATGAAGCTTCATGCCCCTTCTTCCCCTGCCTGCAGTGGAGATGGTACCGCATGTGTGGGCAGCAAACTAAGACATACAGGTTGAAACGAACTACAGTTGCCCAAGTAGACTAATGGGGCACCATTCCTCCTCCTCCTCCCTCAGGAGCGGTTATGGGGCCTCAAGAGTGCAGAACAATCTAGTCCATGTGGGCCAAAAGCACCTGCAGTTGCCCTGAGAGGCTGAGGGAGTACTGTCCCTTCTGCCTTTTCAGGGTCAAGGATAGAACCACAGATCCAACAATCTAGTCTGTGTAGGGCCTAAAGCACCTGCAATTGCCCAGAAAGAGTGAAGAAACACTGACCTCATCCTGTCCTGTCAGGGATGGGGATGGAGCCATAGGTGTCCAACAATCCAGTCTGTGTGGGCCAAAAGTGCCTGTAGTTGCAGTTGTGTGGAGAGGCTGAGGAAGCTCTGCTCCCCACCCCCATCCTTTTGGGGTGCTGAGATTGAACCAGAAGTGTCCAACAATCCAGTCTATTCAGGCCAAAAACCCCTGCAGTTGCCCAGAAAGGCTGAGGAAACACAGCTCCCCTACTATCTTATTGGGGAGTGGGGATGGAGCCACAGGTGTCCAGACCAAAATCTACTACAGTTATCTAGAGAGGCTGGTGCAGATCCTCCCAGATTCCTTCCTGCTGGAAGCAGGGCTGGAGCCTAGGCTATGGCTGCAATTTGACATGGAGGGAAAGAATTCAGTCCCTACCATAACTGATTTTTCAGTCAGCCCCACTTCCCCTTATGCTGGATGCAGATTTAAAATGGAAGCTACTGGTCTCTTTCTGACTAAGACAGGTTCAAACTTTAGTTGTTCTTAGGATTAAACTTTAGCCAGCTGAATTTACTAATTGATAGTTGAAGTTGGTGCCCAAGCATCACTTAATCCCCCATTTTTGGGTAATGGAACTTCTAACTCCAGCCAGGGAATAGCTCCCAAGGTGGCCTGCACCACCAGGGGGAATGGGCACCAGCCTTCATGGCTTAGACTGCTCTACTCATGAATCGTCACTGCAGATGGGCAATCTCCTCCTTCCATTCTTCCAAGGATGTTACAGGATGCTTTTTTGGACACCTGGGCCCCTAAAGCAGGTGCTTTAGATAGCTCTGGGTGATTATTAACTGCGCTGTAGGATGAGCTGACTATTGGAGTTCCTTAATCTGTTGTAACCTTCTACTTTGGAATTTTTTTTATAACTTCAGAACTCTGTTAAGTGAAATAGTGGTATCCATTCTTTTCACATTTAAGACTTTGTGGCTGAATTGTGCATGTTGGGGCAGGAATTGTAGCTAAAGCTTTGGCAGCTCCAACTGTCCTCCTCACTTGTTGGTACTACTGCTTTTAAGTAGTCTTTTTTCTTGATAGTGTGCTTGCCATATTACTGCAGTCTTTTAACTATTTTCTGGAGCTTTTAGAAAAATGTGCTTGTCAGTTCTTGCTAGGTATTCATAGATTGTGTGGGTTGACAGAGGCCTGGAGCTGTAATACTTTGATTTTATATTGATTTACTATCAGTTCTAAGTGGGGAGGGGCTACTTCAGAGCCTTTTACTTGGCTTTCTCTACTCTGATAACTCTTACTACAGAAGCCAATGGACACTAACTGCCAAGTTTTCAAATCCAATTATATACTTACACACCAGAAAAATAATGCACTAATGGGACAGAAGATCCAGTGGAGCTACTGTAAGCCAGACTCCATTTATTACATGGATTCTCAAAGCCCCCAATCTCTCTGTGGAGGGATGGGTGGAGCATGATGATGTCTGAGTAGCAATGTCAACGCAGAACTTGTGTCCAATTAGCTTCTAGGTGTTCCTCTTTACTTGGTGTACAGTGACCTGTGTAAATGGCTCTAGGTCTCTTGGTGGAAAGACTGGAGAAACCACCACAGTATATAATTAATACAACATTGTAAGGTCCTTTATCCTGGGGATATAGTCACCCCTTCAATACAAGGATTTTGCAACTGAAAATTGGCTCAGCATGGGATTTTGACATTTTACTGAAGTTACTACCCTTAGTCACTCTTGCCTTTTTCTTGTTGTAGATGTTAAGCAGTTAACTCATTGGTGTATTTACCCTCAGGACACTATATTCTATTAACTACCTGTATGATTCCATGCAAGGTGAGCCCTGCCCCCTATTCCCCACCCATCCCTTCAATTTTGCTAGTTCTTACAATTTGTAGCTCCCTGACTTTTCGTGGTTAAGCACTGCCAACTGTTCTCTATTTTTCAAGACTCCAGCATCCCGGTGGATGTAAATGAGACCACCTCCAAGACCAACCTTACAAATAAGGTCTTAATGATACCTGAGCATTCTTGGTGCTTTCTCCAGGTTTCCTGAAGTCACTTTAACAATGAGTTTGTCCCATCCCTGGAATTCTTGGTAGGTGGGTAAATCCTGTGTCCTGAGAAAGCAATTCTTGCTTATCTATTCTTATGTTCAGGCCTCCTTGATTACACAACCTCAAAATCCAATCTCGTGACTCCTCTCAATATATGCTAGCTAATACTTACAGTGCTTTAAGATTGCATCTCTTTGCTCTCTTTACAAGTCCACCCTGTGTCTTGCTGAGTTTAGTTCTAGTAATTATGCAAGCCATCAGGAAAGGAGGTATGGGCAGGTCTTGAGAGAGGGACCTGCTACTTCATGAAGCAGCATCAACTTTCTCTGCATCATCTTTCTAAAGAGGGAAGGGGCTAGCTATTATTATGTAGGGGTAGGCTACCTCTGAATGCTCTGAGGTTTCAGGCTGTTGGTGGATTAGTTTGCAGAGCTAAAAATCTCAGATATCTTCCCAAATGCCCCCCATCCAGATTCTTGCATCTATGGCCTTGACATTTACAATAGAACTGTCCTGGCTGAGCATTTATACATTTGGAACTCTGAAACTCAAACTAGCAAATCCTAAACCTCCTCCTAAACTGTATTTTCTTTTTCTACTCCAGGAGACAGGGGCTTTATTGAAAGCAAACTAAGAGACCTCTGGATTTCACACAGTCTTTAAATATCTAACCCTCATTCTTTCACCATCACTCTGGAGGGCATAAATACAACCTAGTAATAACCGGTCAACTTCTATGTCCTTGTAGGCAAATCTCTCAAATGTCAACTTACAAATAACAATTTCAGAAGAGATAAAATATCTAAACAGAAAAATTTCATATTATAAACAGAGAACATTTTCAAATATCTACCTGTTAAAATGGCATCAGGCTCAGGCTGTTTCACTGGGCATTTCTACCAAAGTTTTAAGAAATAGATAATTCCAATGATACAAAACCTTTTACAGAGCTTTGAAGCACAGTAAATAGTTTTTAATTCTCTTCATGAATTGAATATAACTTTGAAACTAAAACTTAACAAAGATTATTATCTTTTAATGATCTCTTTGATTGGCAAATGCAATCAAGGAGTTCATTAAAAGAATAATTTCAAATGAATAATTGGGGTTTATTACAGGAATTTAAGGATGGTTCATTATTGGAACCTTAATATAATTTATTTTAATTTATGAAAGGTGAAAAGCTTGAGGGTTTTTCAGACTCCTATTTTTACTGAAGATATTGCTTGCATGTTTGTGTTTTCATTTTCCTTATTGCACTGTATGGATTCAGGTGAAAAACGTGGGAAGATCCAGAACTAAGCAGCTACAATATTTGTAATGGAAGCCTTCTCATAGTTTTTACACTGTAGTCCTTATATTGTACTATTTCACCCTAAAACTCATAAATGAGTACATGGCTAATACTCCAACAGAGCACTTGAAATACAAACTGTGCTCTCCATTCAAACCCCTCTCTTCTCCACCAAAAGCATATTGCATTAAAAAGTAATACGTCCTTCCCTTTCCTCTTTCCTTACCCCATATTAAAACCTTTTTTTGTGTGGAAGGTAGCATTGTTATAACTGTTATACAGATAGTGAAGCTTAGCTACTAAACATTGTCAATGGTTTACAGTATAGTTTACAATTTAGATGGCACAGTTTAGTAATTTTTGATGATAGGCCATTTTACATTAGCATATAACATACAGAACTGTGTGGGAAAGAGTGTGGTCTCTTGATTACACAACCTCAAAATCCAATCTCGTGACTCCTCTCAATATATGCTAGCTAATACTTACATGTATTAGCTATGGTCCATGTTTAGTGGCAGAGCCCCAAGATGTGTATATCCATTGCAGGTGATGTGCCACACTAATGAAAGATGTTTATGTGGGATGTTGTGGGAGGTGTGGGAGGTGGGGAACATGGAAATTCCTGTAATTTCTGTGTAACATTTATGTAATCTAAGCATCTTTTAATATATATGTATATATAATAAAACAAAAACAAAAACTAATACATTTACATGAGCACTCTTTTCTTTTAAAACGTGGTCCTTCCCAGGAGGAAAGAGACTCTCCTCACGTCCCCCACCCCAATTTACTAGTCCCTCAATTAAGCTCAGGCCTCTCTAGACACCTGGAAGATCACAGATTAAGTGACAACAGAGACATTTGCTACCCCACAGTATAGAGCATACAGCAGTATATGGTACATGGCCAAGAGAACAGTATAGACAATAGGTATAGGAATTTGGAGGAGAAATCTATCACTCTAGATCTCCTAGATTTGACAATTTAAGGAAGCTCTGGTAGCTTTAGATATAAACAGATATAAATAAGGGCCTGTGGTGGTATTACTAGGACAATCACAAGAAAGATCTGGATTAACAGACAATCTTGAGAACTTCCAGAAGTGAAAACTTAAATCAGCACCTGATGAACACACGTTTTCAAAATGTCATTCCTTCGTGCATATTTTAAGATAAACATATTGTTATTATTTTCCTTACAGAATCTCTGCTCAAAATGTTAATGGAAGTAATAAATGTTATTTTCCTCTCAAAACTGAAAGATTTGGTTGAGGAAAAATATATATCCCTTTTCAAAGGACAAAGAAATCACTGAAGAAAGAAAAACTGCATTTCGACCATTAGTGAGATTTAAATTTCTCATAACTAGGACTTTTTTTTTTTTCACCAATACAGTTCACTGGGATTGTCACTCTGTATATGTACCTGTGCACACTAGAATGACTATCAGAGGCAAAACCAAATTGTGCCTGGAACTGGAAATTGTATCTTAAAATCAAATAATAACCATTGCAGGGAACAGAAAACATATTTTTTTCAAGTTCACATGGAACATATTCTGGGTCATAAAACATACAGTAATAAATGTTAAAGAATAGAAATCAGGGAAGCGGCTGTGGCTCAATCAGTAGGGCTCCCGTTTACCATATGGGAAACAAGCCCGCCCGCACGGCGTGGTTAGCTGACCCAGTGAGCACAAGCAGCAAGGGGGGGGGGGGTAAATGAATAAATAAATAAAATCTTTAAAAAAAAAAAAAAAGAATAGAAATCATATAAAGCATGTTGTCATAAAAAAATGGAATTAAACTAGAAATCGGTAACAGAAGATAGCTAGGAAATTCACAAACATTTCCTTAAATACACTTCTGAATAAACCATGGATCAAAGAACAATTCTTTAGAGAAATTTAGAAAATATTTTATACTAAATGAAAATGAAAATACATGTATGAAAATTTATGGGATGCATCAAAAGCAGGTCTTAAAGAAAAATTTATAGTGTTAAATGCAAATATGAGAAAGAAGGATCTAATATTAATAATCTCAGTTTCCACCTTAGAAATCTACAAAAAGATGATAAATTTTAGCCTAAAGCAAGCAGAAGGAAAGAAATAATAAAAATTATTATTATGGACTTGAAATCAGGAAAACAATAGAGAAAATAAATGAAACCAAAGGTGGTTCTTTGGAAAAATATCATTATAACTCATTAATCTCTAGCCAGACTAACTAAGGAAAAAAGATAGTCAGAAATTACCAATAATCAGAGAAGACATCACTATTATTCCCAAGGGCAGAAAATGATAAAAAAATATTATGAATATTTCTATATTCCCAAACTTGATAATTTAGGAAGACATAAATTACCAAAACTAACACAAGGAGAAATAAATGATCTGTATAACTCTATCTTTATTAAAAACATTAAGTCAATAATTGTTAATCCTACAAAAGAGAAAGCACCAGGCCCAGATGGTTTCACTGATGATTTTTACCAAATATATAAAAAAGAAATAAAAACAATTTTCTACAATTTTTCCAGAAAATAAAAGCATGGGGAACCTTCCTTAACCAAGTCTATGAAGCTAGCAATGCCTTATTACCAAAATCTGAAAGGAAATCACAGGAAAAATAAACTATAGCTCAGTATCTCTCATAAGCATATGTTTTCATTTGTTAAAGGCTGCCAAGGCAGTACACAAGAAATGGGTTGGCTTTTACAATGGGGACTTAATAACTTATAAGCTTACAGTGAGGAGGCTGTGAAACTGTCCAAATAAAGGCACCAGGCTCCTCCCAGTCTTATCATTTGCAGCTTCCAGGTTTCCAAATCTTCTCTCAGCTCCAGAGGACCTCTTTCCATGCCTCTGTGCTCTGCCAATTCCAACCGCCGCTTTCCAGACCCTCTTTCTCACCTCTGGGAGTTCCTTTCCGAGCTTCTGTGTGTCTCTGAGGCCTTTTTCACTGTATATTCATTCTATTTATAAAAGAATCCTATAAGAGGAGTAAGGCCCACCTTGGGCTATGCCTTATTGAAATAATTTAATCAAATGACCCTTAACTGAATCTAACTTAATCAAAGGTTCACAATAAGTTCCCACCCACAGGAATGAACCAATTTAAGAATATAATTTTCTGTGGTCCACAAAAGTCTCAAACTACCACAGTAGAGATACAAAAACTCTCAAAAGAATATTAGCATACCACCTCCAGCTATGTACAAAAATAACTAAACGCCAAGACCAAGTGGAGTTCATTATAGGAATGCAAGTCTGGTTTAACATAAAAAAAACAAAATCAATCAAGATATTCTACCACATTAACAGGCCAAAGAAAGGAAACTCATAAGATCATATTAATTGATATAGAAAACACATCTGACAAAAATCACACCCATTGAAGATAAAAAATCTCAACCAACTAAGACTGAAGGGGAATATCCTCATTTAGATAAGAACATCTACAAAAATTCTACAGCTAACATTTTACTGACTAATGATAGACTGGACTCTTCCCCCTAAAATGAGGTACAAGGCAAGAATGACTTCTGTAGTAGTTTGATATTGTTTATGAATTCCAAAAATAGATATTGGATTATGTTTGTAAACTGTTCTGTTTCTCTGGGCATATTAGATTATATTGGATTAAGAGGTTTCACTCTTACTTGATTAAATCATGATTAAGGCTTTGACTGGGCCATGACAGTAGGATATTAAGTCCCTGAACCCTTAATGGGTGGGAACTCACAGAGAAATCACACCACAGAGAAGGGAGGTGGGAGTTTTGAGCTGGAGCCCTGGGAAGTAAACACAGAGCAGCAGATGCAGCAGAGTTCCCAGGAAGAGAGATGAGCCTGATAGTCTACAACTGGCCTTGTGGAGAGAGCAGAGCAGCTGAGCTTGGAGAGAAACAAGCCCTGGGAGAGAGATGAGACATATCCCAGCCTACAGATGATACTGGAACAAGCTGGGATCACAGAGCCTTAAGAGGAAGAGGAGGCCTTACAGATGTTGGCAGCCATCTTGCTCTGACACGTGATAATAGACTTTGATGAGAGAAGTAACTTATGCTTTATGGTCTGGTAACTGTAGGCTTCTACCCTGAATAAACACCCTTTATAAATAGCAACCGATTTCTGGTATTTTGCATCAGCACCCCTTTGGCTAACTAATACAATTTCTCTCATCACTTTTATTAAATATTGTATTGGAAGTCCTTTCTAGTAATATAAGACCAGAAACATAAAAGGAAATTCCAAGAATTTTAAATTCCTAAGAATTCTTTTCAGGATGCCTTTTCTATCAAAAAGTTCACATTTCTTCCAGCCACTACCCATAAACCAATTCTAAAGCCATTTCCACACTTTTGGTATTTTCAATAGCAGCACCACACTCTTCTGGTACCAAAATCTGTTTTAATTTCCTATGCTGCACAAAGCAGATGCTATGAAATGGATTGTCTTAAACAATGGAATTTATTAGCTTACATTTTGAGGCCAGGAAAATTTCTAAATCAAGGTATCACCAAGGTGATACTTTCTTCCAAAAACCTGCTGCCAGTGATCTTTGGCTCCTCTGCCACATGGCAAGGCACATGGCACCATCTGCTGGTCTCTCCCTTCTCTTCTGGGTTTCCTTGCTTTCAGCTTGCTTCTATGGCTTTCTTTTTCTTCTCTATATATTCATTCTGTTTATAAAGGAATCCAGTAACAGGATTAGGTCCCATCCTGAATGAGGTGGGTCATACCTTACCAAATAATCCTCATTAAAAGATCCTACTTAAAATGTGTCCAAATAATAGGAATCTATTAACTTTAGAATATGTTTTTCTGGAATGCATACAACTGGAAATCACCACACCCTTCCTTTCCTCTTGGATATGAAGGTTCATGGGCTCTTTCCCCTTTTGGCAAGGAGGAGGAATTTCAAATCTATTCCATATATGTGGGAACATTTTCCAGTCCCACTCTGAGCCACTATAAAGTACCAAACCCACACCCTCTGCTTTTCCCAAATCAGTTTGGACTTGTTTTCACCTGCCCCAAACTCCCTAGGATCCTTTGGGTGAGTAACAAACTTTCAAATTCTTTTGGTATGGCATTAAACTCAACATCTGAAACTTTTTGCTGGTAGTTCCTCCTGTTATGCAGGTAACCATAACAGGATATATTTTATGGGTAAAATAACTGAATCACTATGTATGAACATTTTCCCATAAGCATTAATACAAAGAAGTTTCATTATACCCTCACCAGCACTGATTATTATATACTATGTTTGAAAATTTTTGTTTGTTCCATAGATGAAAACTGTCTCATTTCTTTAATTTGCATGTTTTACATTTTTTCTGAAATTATACAGTTTTCATATGCTGATTAATAATTAGCAGCTCTTCTTTCATGAACAATCTCATCATATTTTCCCCACTTTTATGAGGTGTTTCTTAATTTTAATTAAAAAATTTATCTTTTTAAAAATATAGCTAGCTCTCTGAAATTATTTTTTGAAGTAGGTAAAGTACACATACATACCAACACCAATGTCTTTTTAAAATCAAGTCAAGAATCTTACTCATTTACAAAATTTTCAAAGTAGCTATTATTGACTCTCATGACATGCTTAATATTATAATCTTACATTTGAATTATGTATTTCATTAAATATTTTACCATTTGCTGAAGGTATGTATTTTCTTTATTTAGTTCAGTTGTGTCTGAATTAAAAATATTTACTTTGTGGATATATACTTTTAGTAAAAATGCTTCCAAATTACTATAGTTTTATTTATTTATTTCCTAGATGGGTGTTTTAAACTTGTCTCCTCTAGAAAGAAGATTCTGAGAAAAAGGCTTGCATGCAGGTAGTTCATTTGAGGAAGAGATCCCAGAAAGCAATAGTGAAGAAACAAGAGTGTGAAATAGGAAAGGAGGAAAAGCAAATAGAAATGGCATTATCAAGTTGGCCAGTTGGTGCCCAGCACCTCTAGGACCCCCTTAGAAGTGAACAGAATTCACATCAACATTGTCTGTCCAAAGGGAGAAGAGTTAAAACATTATTCACTGGCTTATATACCACCACCTTGCTGGACATTGCCCCAAGACATGCAACTCCCACACTTCAAGGGGCACATGTCTAGTGCTCACCCACTCCACAGACACCCCTTTCACAGCTTCATGGAAGAGACAAACATGGCAAGCCAATGAGGTTAGGTGCTGTCAGTACAACGTGGGTCAAAGCCCGTGTAGATCAGAGGTGAGGCTGAGAGGATGTGAAGTGTGTTCAAGTTGTGTTAATGCTATTATGAAGCAACTACGGACACACTGTAAGTTCACTCTGTAGATAGTCCTCCAATATTATAAGTATAAATCTAAGGACAAAAGAAAAGCAAATATTACCTATTGTATACTTTATTTTGTATAGCTAGCTAAGCATTTTTAGGGAAAATTTTCCATTATGGGAAATAATTTTCATAGACATAATTCTAAAATGCAAGCTGATTTTTCATTTTATATTTTGAAGTCTTCTTTTTCTAAAAATAAAGGTAGTATGTATTAGAGTGCAGATTATTCAAGAGTAGAGAATAAGTTTTCTCACTGTAGTATTCCCAATGTCTGATATATACTAGGAATGCCATTAGTATTTATGGAATGAATGTATTTTCTAGACAAGTAGAGGGGATTATAGCAACTAATGTTGGTTATCTTGAATAAAGAAAGATTCTGTTTTGTTATATGAATATTTGCAACTACAATTTTTGATAGAGGCTCTTGGTTACCAGAATACTCTTTCTGTTGGTCACCAGGATGTAATATGCTTACTTTGGTAGCCAACAAACAAATATATATATATTTTTCATTCTTACTTGATAAAATAGTTTTTGTTATGATTTGTTTTTGTTTTTTTTTAAGAAGAGCATTAATAAGCAGAAACTGGCCTCTCTTCCCAATTTTACCAACAATTTGTGGTTCTTTAAGGCAAATATCAGCCGTATTGTCTGTCCAGCATTTCTCTACCTTTTTCTGAGGTATACAGCCCTGTATTTGGGGATATTGCTCTGCTGCTGCCTCCCTTCTCCCACCATATGTCTCTGATGGAAGCTATAGGACAGCATCTCATCTCTCCCATCTCCTATAGGACCCATCCTATAGCACCCATTTTGTAATATTACAAAATATTAATATCAGACCAAAAAAAAAAAACATTATCCTAAGTGAAGGAGACCAGACACAGAGCACTACATATTGTTTGATTCCATTTCTGTAAAATGCAAATATAAATCAATTTATAAAGATGAAATGAGATGAGTGGTTATGTAAGTCTGAGGAAGGGATGCTAAGTTTTTCTTTTTGAGTAATGAAATTGTTCTAAAATTTTTGAGACATGAATGTACAACATTGTAATTGTACTAAAAGTCATTGATTTTACGCTTTGAATAGAATAGCCAGAAGCAGTAGCTATGTACAATGGGGGAAGGATAGAAAGATTAAGAGGTGAGGAATTTTCTGTTTGTCTGTTTTTTGTTTATTATTATTTTTGAAATAATGAAAATACTCTAATAATGATTGAAGTGATGAATGCACAACTATGTGATTATACCAAATATCATTGATTGTACACTTTGGATAAATTGTATGCTTTTTAAATATGTATCAATAAAATTGATTTGTTTAAAAAAGAGACAAGAAAACATTAGAACAGTGCCTGCACAATAAGTACTCAAAGCAGATTAACTTTTATTATTAGTTCCTGCAGAAATTACCTATTTTAATAGTATTTAGATTCTTGAGAAGCAAATGATATCTTTACTAATAATGTAGTCTTAAAAATTAAAGTACTGTTATATAAATATATGTGTTTTTTTTTTAGTAGAATCAATGATAAAATATCCCCTTTGGTTATGTTTTATTGGTATTTAAATTATTTATGATAAATACCTTTCATATGGATGATAAAAAACATTAATGTAATAGTTTCTCTTTAAATTCTTACTCTTTGAACCTTTCTACAATTTACAATCTCAGTGATTGCTGAGAGAAACCCTAGTCTTTTGCAATCGATGAAATGATGAAATGAGATGATTCATTTCTATATAAATATGGTGCAAGAAATTTTACATGGATTAAGTTTGCGTGTATGTTTTGTTAAAGACTTTGTATGAATCCAGGTAGAAGATGATGTAGACAAATTGAATATGATGCTTTTTTTCCTTTTTGATATTTATGCAAATGTTCTATTATTTTGAAGGAGAAAAAAACAGCAAAATGAAAGGAAATATCTCATAGATGAGATTCAAGAAATTTATTTTTTCTTCTCTATTTCTAAAGATAATTTGAATTTAAAACTAATTTTATATTTTAAAAAATTCTTTAAAATAGAATATTGGATTTGATTCCACATTTAAGAGCATCACCTAGAAAAACAGAATCCTGACATCCATGATAAATGAACAATAAATGGAAAAGGCTACAGAAAGGGTCAAATCCATTTGATGTGAGGACACTTGTAAAGAATGTTGAGCTTTCCATTTTATATTTATTTTTGAAACTATATGGTAGAAATCAACTCCTGGAAATGTTTCTTAATGTTTCAATTAAGTAAAGAAATACAAACCTTTGAACTATAAATAGTATATATAAATTATATACTAGATTTTGTTTCTTAAATCACTCTGACAAGGTAACTAATTATAGAAATTAATAAAATAATATTAATCATCTTACTCATTTTTGAAGGTTTCCTTGAAAAGAAATAATCAAGGAACATATATAACACATAATATTTAAAAAATATATAATTGAAATTATTTGTCTGATAAACAAGTGACAATTATGGGGACATTGTGATAAAATATTAACTGGAATTCATTTGGCATTTTTCCTCTAAATGGTTTCAAAATGAATGACTTCTAACACACACAATAGCCTAAAAGGAAATTAAGAATTAGTGGCATTATTTTTTATTTCATAGATTAGAAAAATGTTGTGAAGAAAGGTTAAGTGGTTAGTCCAACAGTAGAGAGCAAGTTATTCATGAAATGGAAGCATAATCCTTGTTTATTGGTGCCTATATTTAATTTATTATAATGTCTGATATTGCCACTCCAGAAAATGGAATGTGTTTGCGATTTAAAGATTGTTTTACATGTCTTCCATTGAGAAATGTCAGTAAATAAAATTAATGAGACAGAACCCCTTTTTAAAAATTTTACAAACTCTTGTATTAGATAAATATAAAAATCAGGATATGATTTAATAAATATCATAATAAATGTAAACATTCTCAGATGAACTTTGAATAATTGAAATAAATTCTAACTGGAGCAATCTGGGAAGTCTTCTATGAAAGATGACATTTTTATTTAATTTTCAAAATAAACTGATTCTCTACATGAGATATTTTCCAGTCCACTTAGCTATTTGAGTTTTAAAATCTGAGGTTAAATCCAATTCTAGATATCATCCATTTGGTTCCATTGGTCTAGATGTCTATCTTTATGCCAATGCCATGTTGTTTTTACCACTGTAGCTAGGTAATATGATTTAAAGTCCAGAATTGAGAGCCCTCTAATTTCACTTTTCTTTTTTAAGATGTTATCTGGCATTCCAGATAAGTTGTGTTTTCCATTTGTTTAAGAAATGCTGGTGAAATTTTTTATTGGGATTGCATTGAATCTACATATCAATTTGGGCAGAATTGACATCGTAATGATATTTAGTCTTCCAGTCCAAGAGCTGGAATGTTCTTCCAATCATTTATGTCTTTTTAAATTTCTTTTAGCAATGCATTATAGTTCTCTGAATACAAATGCTTTACAACCTTGGTTAAGTTTCTTCCTAAATATTTGATTCTTTTAGTTGGTATTGTAAATGGAATTTTTTTCCTGACTTCCTCCTCAGATTGTGTATTACAAATGTACAAAAACACCACTGACTTTTGCATATTGATCTTATATCCTGACACTACTGAAATTGTTTATTAGCTCAAGCAGCTTTGCTGTAGATTTTTTGGGACTTTCTAGATATAGGATCATATCATCTATGAATAGTGAAAGTTTTACTTTTTCCTTTCCGATTTAGATGCCTTTTATTTCTTTTTCTTGCCTGATTGCACTATATTGAACAACAGTGGTGACCATAGGCATCCATTACCTGTCCCTGGTCTTAAAGGGAAAGCTTTCCAACTTTCAGTATTGAGTAAAATTTTAGCTGTGTGTTTTTCATATATGGCCTTAATCATGTTGAGAAAATTCCCTTCATTTCTTATCTTTTGTAGTATTTTTATGAGGAAAGGATGCTGTATTTTGTCAAATGCCTTTCTGCATCAATCAATAAAATCATGTGATTTTTCTTCTTTGATTTATTAATGTGGTGTATTATGCTGATTGATTTTCTTGTGTGAACCACCCTTGCATGCCTAGTAAAAACTCACTTGATTATGATGAATAATTCATTTAATGTGCTATTAGATTTGATTAGCAAGTAATTTATTGAAGATATTTGCATCCATATTCATTAAAGACATTGGTCTGTAATTTTCTATTTTCATAATACCTTTATCTGGCTTTGGTATTAGGGTGATATTGGCTTCATAGAATGAGTTTGGTGGCATTCCTTCTTAATCAATTTTTTGGAAGAGTTTGACTAAGATTGGTATTAAATCTTCTTTGAATACTTGCTAGAACTCAATTGTGAAATCCTCAGGTCTTGAGCTTTTCATTTTGTGGAGCTGTTTCATGACTGTTTCAATCTCTTTACTTGTGATTGGTTTTTTGAGGTCATCTATTTCTTCTAGCATCAGTGTAGGTTTTTTGTACGTTCCTAGAAATTTTTCCATTTCATCTACATTGTCTAGTTTTTTGGCATGAAGTTGTTCATAGTATCCTCTTATGATCTCTCTTATTTCTTTGGGGTCAATATTAATGCTCCTATTTTCATTTTTTATTTCATTTATTTGCATATTCTCTCTTTTTTTCTTAGTCAGTCTAGCTAAGGGTTTGTCAATTTTGTTAATTTCTCCAAGAACCAAATTTATTAATTCTCTCTATTGTTTTTTTGTACTCAATTTCATTTATTTCTGCTTTGATCTTTGTTATTTCATTTCTTATACTTGTTATGGAATTAGTTTGCTGTTCTTTTTCTAGTTCCTCCAGCTGTGTAGTTAGTTCATTGATTTTAGATCTTCTTTTTTAATGTAAGCACTGAGGGCTACAAACTTTCCTCTCAGCACTGCCTTCATTGCATCCCATAGGTTCTAATATGTTGTTTTCTTGTTTGTCATTTGTCACAAGATACTTATTGATTTCTCTTGAAATTTCTTCTTTAACTTATTGATTATTTAAGAGTGTGTTGTTTAGTCTCCATATCTATGTGAATTTTCCTTTTTTTCTGCTTCTTGCTGATTTCCAACTTTATTCCATTATGGTCAGAGAAAGTGCTTTGTAAAATTTCCTTCTTGTTGAATTTATTGCGATCTGATTTGTGATCCATCATATGGTCTAATCTGGAGAAAGATCCATGAGCACTGGAAAAGAATGTATATACTACTGTTTTGGGGTGCAATGCTCTGTATATATATATATATATATATATATATATATTAGGTTTAGTCCATATATCATATTATTCAAGTTCTCTCTTTCTTTATTGATCATCTGCCCAGATGTTCTATCAAATGCTGAGAGAGTGAATTGAAGTCTCTAAATATTATTGTAGAGATGTATGTTTCTCCCTTCAGTTTTGCCCATGTTTGCCTCATGTAACTTGGAGCATCCTGGTTAGGTGCATATATATTTATGATTGTTATTTCTTCTTGATGAATCATACCTTTTATTAATATGTAATGTCCTTCCTTGTCTCTAATAACAGTTTTTCTTTTAAGGCTATTTTCATCTGCTATAAGTATGACTACCCCAGCTTTTTTTGTTGTTGTTGTTTGTTTGTTTGTTTGTTACTGCATGTGTGAAATATCTTTCTCTAAGCTTTCAGTTTCATTCTATTGGTAGCCTTGGGTCTAAGGTGAGTTTCTTGCAGACAGCATATAGATGGCTCATATTTTCTTATCCATTCTGCTAGTCTGTGTCATTTGATTGGGGAGTTTAATCCATTAACATTCAATGCTATTACTGTAAAGGCAGTTCCTATTAATCCATTTTAACCCTCTGGTTTTATCTGTCATTTTATTTTCACCACTCTTTTGACACTTTTAGTTACTGTTACTGATACAATCATAATTTCTAGACTCTCTTCCAAGCCTCTCTCTCCTGTCTTTTCTTCTTGGGTTGTAACACTCCTTTTAGTATTTCCTGCAAAGCTGGTCTTTTTGTGATAAATTCCCTCAGTTTCTGTTTATCTGTGACTATTCTGAACTTGTCCTCATTTTTGTAAGATAATCTTGCCAGATATAAAATTCTTGGCTGGCAGTTTTTCACTTGCAGTTCTTAAATATATCATATCACTGCCTTCTTGCCCCCATGGCTTCTGATGAGAAATCAGCACTTAGTCATATTGGATATTCCTTCTATATTATACACTACTTTTCTCTTGCTGCTCTCAGAATTCTCTTTGTCTTTGGCATTTGGCATTCTGATTAGTATGTGTCTTGGAGTTGGTCTCTTCAGATTTATTCAGATGGGAGTATGATGTGCTTCTTGGATGCGAATATCTATGTCCTTCAACAGGATTAGGAAATTTTCTACCATTACTGCTTCAAATATTTCTTCTGCCCCTTTTCCCTTCTCTTCTTCTGGGACACCGTGGCACGTATGTTTGCACATCTCTTGCTGTCATTTAGTTCTCTGAGATCGTGTTCAGTGTTTTCCATTCTTTTCTTCATTTGTTCTTTTGTTCGTTTGCTTTTGGGGGCCATACCTTCAAACTCACTGATCCTTTCTTTTGCCTCCTCAAATCTGCTGTTATATTCCTCCAGTGTATTTTTAATTTCATTTATTGCACCTTTCATTCCCATAAGATCTGCAATTTTTCTATGTATGCTTTCAAATTCTTCTTTGTGCTCACCCAGTGTCTTCATAATATCCTTGATCTCTTCAGCCATCTCATTGAATTTATTAAAATTTGTTTGAACATCTATGATTAGTTCTCTCAACTCCATTATGTCATCTGGAGGCTTATATTGTTCCTTTAACTGAGCCGTGTCTTCCTATTTCTTGGTATGGATTGTAATATTTTGTTGGCTGCTTTGCATCTGGCTTACTAGATGTATTTAATCTTTGTGCAGTTTTTTCCTTTAGTTTAGGGCTTTCTTGTCTTCTCTCCCTTGCTGGTTGTATAGTAGGAGCCAAGGATGTAGTTGGTGCTGTAAGCTATGGAGGCTGAAGCTCCCCTTATTGCCCCAGGAATTGAAGAAGCTTCTCCCACCTTTCTCCTCTGCCAGGGGTAGGGACAGAGCTGCAGCTATGTGTAATAAGCCAAGTTGTGCAGGACAAGACTGTCTGTACTTGACCAGAGAAACTGATGAAGCTTCACACCCCTTCCTCCCCTAACTGGGGTGGGGATGGAACTGCAGTTGTGGGCAGAAATCTTTGCTGTATGGGTCCAATATGACCACAATTACCCAGGTAGACTGATGTAGCACCAGATACCCCCTGCTGGGGGTGGGGATGGACCCTCTGGAGTGCCCAACAATATAATCCATATTGGCCAAATATGTCTGCAGTTGCCCTGAAAGGCTGAAAGAATACTGTCCCTTCTTCCCTTTAGCGGTTGGGAACAGAACCACTGATGCCCAACAGTTCAGTCACTTTAGGCCAAAAGTACCCACCATTGCCCTGAGAGGCTGTGAAGACACCAGACCCATCCTATCTTATTGGAGGTGAGGGTGGATCCACAGGTGCCCATCAGTACAGTCTGTGCAGGCCAAAAGTGCCTGCCATTTTCCTGAGGGGCTGAGGAAACACAATCGCCTTCCTATCCTATTGGGAGGGGGTGGACCCACAGGCATCCAAGAGTCCAGCCCTTGCAGGTCAAAAGTGCCTGCCATTTCCTGGAAAGACTATGAAAACACCAGGCCTCTTCTTTCCTATTGGGGAGTGGGGGTGGATCCACAAGTACCCATCAGTCTAGGCTGTGTGGGCCAAAACACTGGCGGTTACCCAGAGGAGCTTGGCAAACACAGTTCCTCTTTTGTCCAATTGGGGGTGGAAGTAGAGCCACAGGTGCCCAGTGGTTGAGTTTGTGCAGGCCAAAAGTGCCTGCAGTTGCCTGAGAGGCTGAGGGAACTCCAGCCCTCTCCTATCCAATGGGGGTAGGGCAGAGGTGGAGATGGCCTCAAAGGCACTCAACAAACCAGTTTGTGTGTACTGAAAATGCCTGCAGTTGCCCAGATAGGCTGAGAAACCCCAGGTCCTGTCCTATCCTATTGGGGTGCAGGGATTCAGCCCCAGGTGACCGACTATTCAGTCTGTGCTGGCCAAAAGCACCTGCAGTTGCCTGGAGAGCCTGGTGCAGTCCCGCCAGCTTCCTCCATGCTGGAGGTGGGGCTGGAGCCTAGGTTAAGGCTGCAGTCTGATCTTAGTAGAAACAAACCAGTCCCTAACTTCACTGTGATTTTCAGTCAGCCAGGCTTCCCCTCATGCTGGGGGCAGAGTTAAAATGGCAGCTATTGGCATCTTTCTGACTTGGACAGGTTCAAACTTCAGCTGTCCTTAAGATTATACTTTACCCCACTGAATTTTCTAATCAGTAGCTGAAGTCAGTACCATACCGTGTCTTCCTCCCCTGTTTTTGGGAAATGGAGTTTCTAATTCTAGGCATGGAATAGCTCCCAAGTTGGCTTATACCATTGACACCAGCCTATGTGGCATAGAGGGCTCTACTCACAAATCTTCTCCTTTCATCCTTTCAAGGATGTTGCAGGATGCTCTTCTGGTCTCATAGGGCTTCCAAATAGGTGCTTTAGATAGCTCTGGGGGATTACTTACAGCCCTGTGGCATGAGCCGACTCTTGGAGCTACTTACCCTGTCACCATCTTGGCTTAACCCCTCCCCCCCATGTTTTCTATGTAACATTTATGTAATCTACAGCTTCTTTAAAAATAAAATAATAAAATAAAATAAAATAAAATAAAATAATATACACTCATTAAGCAAGTGTATCTTCAAGCTAAGTCCCCTGGATTCCCATCCAAACATGTTGCTGCCTCTAACACTAAATCCCTCCTATAAAGAAATTATGGCAGCATCATTTTTTGAAAGGCAAATGTTAAGTTCATTTTTGGATATACTGATGTCCCTGTGACTTTTAAAGCAGGCCCAGGGATGTTCCACTGATAGAGTTACCTAAGCAGGGGTATAGATGGGAAAAGCTGAAGTGGAAGTCTCATTGCTAGTTATAGGAGCACCGGCTGACAGCCCATTTTAGAATTTGGCTTGGAAGAAAATATCTTTTAAGAAAGAAGTGATAAAAAGATTTTTTAAAAAATAAGAAAACTTAACGTCACACTAATTTTGATTGGCTTCATTAGGGTCAGATTGTCTCAGCTGACAAATTTAGACATCTGAAGACACCACAGTGATGATAGAGAGACCAAGTGGGTAGACATAAATGCACATTTACTTTCAATATTCCAGGAAAATAAAATCCCAAGGTCCTGTGAGGAAAGTGCCAGACTTGGTAATTCCTTCTTACCCCAGTGATGAGGACAGTGATGACATACCCTACTTTGTTTTCAAAAGCCACTCTCTGATGTGTATTTGTTTCTCCAGGAGACTGAAAAACATATGTGCCCTCCAAAAGTTTTGCTTTTGAGAAATGCCACTTTCAGTGAAGTTCTTTCAGAATTCAGACTTTCTGATATTGTAAAATAAAACACTTTCAAAGCAATTCTACTAGTTTTTAATCCTCTATCATTTACCTAATATTTTTATGTTTATTTAAATCAAATGAGATCTTATAAGACCCTTTAATATATACTTCCTTCAAATCCTCTGTCAGCACTATTAATACATAGTAAAATAACCTCGACTAACAAATATAGCTGAGAACTTGAAAATAGAAGAAATGCCATCATTAGCCAAAAGTTGCCACATAGTTCATGTGTTAAAATCCATGCATGTAACTCAAGGGAAAACATCTTTCCTTCTTTATTTATATTATTTTAAATGATTCAAAGTGTGTTCTTATCAGTTCTTATTGTTTACTAATCAGTGAGCCAGCACTAATCAAACTCAATGCCATCAAAAGAAGAAAATAGCATATAGAATACATGTGAACGTTTTGTATACTACAAGGAATTATATAGTTAATACCATTATAATTTATTATCTGATGTCTCAGCTCACATTGTATTTGAAACAGAATATGAGAAAGTGATAAGGAATACTGTCAGCTGTAAGAACTGACAGCAGACAACTTGCCGATGAGGGAAGACATATAAAACCTATGAAAACAAACTTCAAATTGAAAGAAAGAAATTTTAAACAGTACAATATAAAATTGTTTAGTATTTTACATACCACAAATTTCATAAAGTATAATTGTATTGCAATTCAGTTCTTATAGTTGTTTATAATGTTGACTCTAAATAATTGTGCAGAGGTTAAATTACATCAAATATATACTATGTTCACTTCACTGTCTCACTACTTTTTCCCTGGGTCCTGGTGCTGGTTTTGCTTGTCTCCAGCGTTTCTCACTGTGCTTAGGTCTTCTCTTAGCCTCCACTGGTAGCAAGGATGGATATATTTCTGGCAAAATATATGGCTGCTTCAAAGAGGAAACTTCAGCTAACTAAAATATATTGACCTGGAATACCTCATTGCTGGAAATATCAGATAAATGTCATATTTTAGAGTAGAAGGCAAAAAAAACATGTTAAATGAACTCATTAGGTGTTATTTTTAACATTATTTTTTTTAATTTTGGAAAGCCAATTTTGAAAGAAGTTAGTTTGTTGTAGTTTTCATTTATACCATGTCTAATTTACTCTAACCAGGCAAATTGAATTGGAAGCACATTGCCCAAATATTTCAAGCAAGATGAAATAAACATCAATTTAGTAACTATTTTGTAAGAAAAAATATTTTTGTTTTAATGATCAGTCTAATTGTCCCAGCCCTGAACCTTTTATTTATAAAATATATACTTTATACTAACAAAGTTGTCCAGATATTTTAAGTAAAATAAACCTCAAGTTTCTGAAAATTTCAAAAGAAACAATATTTTGATCCAAATTATTATACTAATTATCCCAGTTCTGACCCTTTCCTTTTGTAAAAGAACAACAAAAACAACAAAATGGAACAGATCAATTCACATTGCCTTCTTACTCAAACTTCAGTAGCAAAATGGAATACCTCACATTTTTCTCAATGGCAATTATTTCCCAACATGGAATTCTATTGAATGCCAGATTTTTTTAGGAGGTAGAGAAAAAAAGTGTGCAGGATAAGTTTATTTTTTAAAAAAACTCATCAAGATTTTGTCAGGAAACACAGGATGGGCAATTACCACAATTGTACCATGTCTACATAATGTCACTAAATCAAACCCATTAATTAAGCATTTGTTTTGTTAGCATAGTATGATACACAAACATTTGAAACATTGAAAACGTAATATGTAGAGTGTCCACATGGAAAAATATGACTCAGAAATTTTGGTCAAGAGCATTCCTTGACCCAGGCTGTTGTGCAAAGTTACCAGCATTTTAGGGAGAAATTAATTATTTGTGGTGGATCTTTCTTCAGTCTTAAAACATGTAGTTATATAGTACCATTCTCTGCCTAAAATATGGAGATGCAATCACAAAGAATATTTTTATATTTAGTCTGAAATAATATAAAGATTCCTGCAGATCCTTTGAAAGTTCAAGTTGTTTTCTACTTTACTGGCAAGATCCCAGATGGCACACATCGTTTCTTCTCTTGTTATTATTTTTTTCCTGTACTAATATAATATAGCTACGACCACCACAATAATTGTCAAGTAACTGAGGCTAACTTTGCCAACGAGGTGGCTACGTTTAATGATCTTTCTGCTTCCATAGACAAAAGTGCTATTCCAGTTTGGGGGTGAGTAGGACATGCAGGGGGAGAATGCCCCCAAGCCTATCCTGCTAACATTATTTTGGGTGACCTGGATTATTCTCCTTTCTTAAAACTCTTTCTAATAAGAATGTTGAAACAATTTAACCATGTATGTGTCAGGCAACATTTGAATGTCAACAATTTCTCACTCAAAAACACCCTTTCCTCACTGACTGAAAATTAAGATCTTCAGACAGACCTCAGGTTACTTTCTCCAAAAAGAAAACATTTACTCAGAGTTAGGGTAACTTTAGCTTCTGTTTAATAATGTAACCCCAGGATATAGAAGCTTCCTTGTTATCATTCAAATAGACATCATTTTCTAGCACTTTTCTTACCCTAAAATAACAATGTTACTTTGCATTTGTGTCCGAACACTCTGCTTTCCCTGTGCTTGGTGATATTAAAACTAAAATCTTGTATATCATTCCATTTGGACTGTAATCCATTTATCTGGTCAACAGATAATCAATTGACAAGGCATGAGGCAAGATCTGAGGCTGTTTGGTGTCTGTTATAGCTGAATTACTCAGTTTTGATTAATACTGAAAAGTTATCTCGGGAATCTTAATTGCCCAGTCACTAGCTCTATTACTATTATTTCCTAATTACAAAATGTTTATTGTGGTCAGGTTCAGTTTGCAGAGTTTTAATAGTGTTAGTGTGGTTTCCCAAATTTAGACCACAGTGCCAACAGCTTCAGGATTAATTTACCAGACTTGGTAGATTTGGCCATGGCTGTCATGGTGAAAGATAAGCTCTCTTTTACTTGGACTGTTAATATAAATGAGCTCTATTTCATTTTGAGATGTATTGATTGAGAATTCTTAAAATTACTCAGGTCAATTTTCTGAGAGGTTATAACTAATTTAGAACTTACAAGTGAGTATAAATAGTTTAAGCTGATGTTTTTAATATGACACTTTATTCTTGGGCTGAATTTCATTTGCTGCCCCCAAGTCAATTATTTAGAATTTTGAGTCTTTCCGGAGATCTCAGAAAGTCCCAACTAACTAAAGCATAAATGTCCCTCTTAGCCCTTACAGATATTTTAGAAATAACCTGAACTGCAGTGTGTAGTGCTAATCCCTTGGGCACCTCACTGGCAAATTCTTTGTGTCCTGAGAATTGCCTAATTATTCTTTCAAAATTCTTTTTCTTTGTTCCCTATCTTTTAATCAGGCTTTAACTTTTCTCCCTATGATTTCCTTCATTTTGTTAATGGAACTGCATGAAAAACTTAATCAAAATCTTCCTTTTCAAGTTTAAACAAATTAAACCTGTTTTTTCTCCATATGCAATTTGTCTTTTATATTGTTTTACTCTTTGTATGGTGAGCTTGTCAAAAAAATGAACTCATTAAAATTATAAAGACTCAATACATTATGAACCTGAAAATTCACTCATTTATAGCTGTTAATACTACATTTATGTGATGTAAAAATTGTTTCAAAGTCCTTTTTTAAGAAGGCCTTTCATATTTATGTATTATTCCCTATAATTTCATTAAAAGATATATTAATTTTATTGTTTAATAATGTTTAATGAAAATTTATGATATTTATTGAATAAGGAAATATTAACTAGTCTAAACATTTTAAATATCTAAATATATTTCAAGAATAATTCTATGTAAAAAATATGCAGTTGTCTTTTTATAATGGATTTATGTTTGCCAATGAAGAATTTAATAATGAAATTGAGCCCACAGATAAGTATTAACATTCTCTAAAGTACACTTTTTTTCCAATCTACAAGTAAGAAGTGAACAATTGGCATTTTCATATAAGGTTCATAAAGTAATTTATTGATAAAGATAATGACTTATTTTTTAACCTATTTATAAATGTGGTATCTTCAAATGTTTTAGTTTGCTAGGCTGCCAGAATGCAATATACCAGAAATGGGTTGAATTTTAAGATGGGGATTTATTGCAAGCTTACAATTTTGAGGCTGTGAAAGTGTTCAAATCAAGGCATCATCAGGCAATGCTTGCTCCCCAAAGACCAGCTGTTGGTGATCCTGGAAACCTCTGTTATATGTCAAGGCACATGGCAAGGCACATGGTAGCATTTGCTGCTCTCTCCCTTCTCTTCCAGGTTTCATTGCTTTCAGCTGCTGGCTTCTGGGGCTTTCTCTCTCATCTTCTGTAGGTTTCTCTTTGTTTGACTCTCAGTCTTCACCCCATTTATAAAGGACTCCAGTAAGAGGAAGATTAAGACCCAGCCTAGGACATGCCCTACTGAAGTAATGGATTAGCTCTAAGGACATGATTTTCTAAGGTCCATAGAAGCCTCAAACTTTCACAGTTAACTTAGTTTCTGAAAAACCATAGTTTCTGTATCTGTCTGCAGCAGAAAAAACTGTGACAGGTCTGGGATTTTACAGTACTTGTAATCTAAAGCTTGCTATAATTTTATAGATGCTGGCGGAAGCCATGAGATTCTTGGACCAAAGACAAAGGACGTTTTTACTCACAGCACAGCAAGTAACGTGAGCCTCATGTTCTTATCAAATACTCTTTCTCTTCAAACTTCACAGAAATGGTGTAGAGGCAGGCCCAGGTGGAAGAAGCAGACTCCATGGGTTTGTGTCATCGACGAAGAAACCTGAGTTTAAATTATCAATCACATAAGGGGACTACTACCAAACCTGCCCAATATTTGCCCCCTAGGAGTCATTATTTTTATTTTTCTGAACAGGAAACAAATCTGTCCTCTGCTTTGGAGGGTGACCTTATCTTTACTTCCAGGGCTATTTATTCTATAAACTTTCTTTACAAAATATTCTAGAATAAAAGCTGATAAGGGATGCAAAAACACCATGGAGAATTATCACAACATGGAGAAACAGTGGCATTTTTTTTTTAATCTAAATATTTTGGCATCATGCCATAATGTCGGCCTGGCAATTTATTTCAGTATTGTTTGATTATAAAAAGTGACTATAGGGAAGCGGCTGTGGCTCAATCAGTAGGGCTCCCGTTTACCATATGGGAGGCCCCGGGTTCGGTTCCCGGGGCCTCCTGGTGAAGGCAAGCCCGCCCGCACGGCGTGGTTAGCTGACCCAGCGAGCACAAGCAGCAAGGGGGGGATAAATGAATAAATAAATAAAAATCTTTAAAAAAAAAAAAAAAAAAAAAAAAAAAAAAGTGACTATACATACACACATACATACGCACACTCAAATATATAGGAATGGTTGGTTAATATTTGTTTCATTCTAATGAGGAAGCCATGATCCAGAGGAGGCTGTGGTAG